>BMAV01008332.1:0-23316 GCA_019973955.1 Trichonephila inaurata madagascariensis
TTAAAATTCTTGGGTTCGGGGCGAAAAATTCGCAATATAGAGGTTCGTTATATGGAGGTTCGACTGTATATATATTTTTTGATAAACAGTAGAAACTTTTCCCCTGTCTCATTACTTAGAACCATAAATCTCTCCTTCTCTTTAACTCTTTAACCGCTTCCCTTACACATTTTTTTGAAAAAATTGCAAAAACTCATCACATTTTTTTATTTTATTATTAAATACAATGAAACGAAACAAAACAAAATATGTAGGTTTTAAGTTGAGTTTTTAATTTTTTACAGGAGTAAAAGCATTTAGTTTTAATATTAGTTTACTATCCCGAGTTATCTCTGGCAAATGGAAAAAAAAGTTAAATATTAGTCTTAATAGGATTGATTTTGAAACAAGGGACAATACAAAGTGATACCTGACATTCTGTAAACTGGTATCTGGTCTCGTTTCTTACTGGCTTATTTCTGGAATCTCTATTGCGGGAGCACAGTCACGGGAACACTGTCTCGTTGGATTTGGTTTTTTCAGATGCAGGAATAACACCTGGAAAATGCATTGAGGCTAACCTGAGTGGTGAAGGACTAATGCTGGGTCTTCCTGCTGTGGCAAAAAACTCGTCACGATGATTTTTTGACATTAGTTTTTCAGTCAGTTTCATTCTAAATTGTTTAGGTGATCATGAACCTCCTGATTTACAGAACAAAATGAAGGAATTTCACAAGGCCAAATCCAATAAATGGAAGAAAAAATCTTAGTATTTTCCTCTCTTTTTCGGTGTGTAGAATAAGGTGCTAAATGCTGGTCAACTTTATCTACACCACCCATTTGGTCATTGTAGTCAACAACACATTTAGGCCTGGACATTGTCTCTCCCCGTTCATTTGTTACATTGTTCGATTGTATGTATTGTGGAAATTAGACTAACATCCTTCTTATCTTTCCCCATATGTCATTACAGTTACTTTCCCTCTTTAATACTCAATAATTTCTCCTTTTTTTAAAAATTTCTTTGTCTTTAGATTTCGAGATAAATCTTTTCTATTCAATCGAAATGTTCCACTCACATCAATCTTCCTTTTAACCAACGTATCAGCCAAACCGGGCGGGATAAAAATTGTCCAAACTGACAACCAAAGCTGAACGTTTCCTTTCATTTCCTTCAGGCCGAGTAAAACCGTGATAAAACAAATCGTACTGACAAATTCTACTTCACCCGAGTTTTCTCGGGATAATAATTAGCTGTATATATACGAACCCGAGGTAACTCGGGATAATCAGGCAAGTGGTTAAAGTTCACTACATATTCCCTTTGAAAATTTAACAAAATAATTTTAAATATCACCATTAGGCATGAAGATGAACATAAATATACAAAGAAAAGAATTTAGCATTTTTCAGTTTCGAGAAATTTACGGTTTCACAGTGAAACCAGTGAACCTTAACGGTCCATTTTTCCTATTCGAACTAACTAATTCAAAAGATCATTCAGAAAAAAAATTATTATTTTAAGGCCATAAACCTTTTATATTTTAACGAAATCAACTAAGGAAAAATAATTTTAAAAGTTTTTAATTATTTTTTTAAAAAGTTTTCTGCACTTTTATAATTTTAATACAAATTTGGACATAAAATTACATACTAAAAAATTTATATTCTTTAATAAAAAATTGCTAGTATATACATATAAATTTTCGATCTATAATTTTTAAGAGAGAATATTTATATCCATTACGTATACACAGGGTCGTATTTAGGCAGGGTGGCAAAATTTTAGAGTGCGGACAAGTATTGTTAAATATAAAAATTTCTCACTATAATTTTTAAAGTAAATAAATATTTTACTGAGATATGAAATAAATAGTGCTTCAGAAAAAAAAATATGTCAGCTCTCTGCTTCTATTCCTAAATCCCAAAATTCACTACGCTATTTCAAAATATTGGATTCATTGTCGCAGGGAAACGATGAAATTAGAGGTTTTGCCAAATCCCTAAAGGAGATGATCAATTCACGCACGATGTTAAAATAACGTCTCTTAGATGTCTTTTCCCTGTTGTGAGTGAATGAATGAATTAAATCTCCGAACTGTGTTAGTGAAATAATGAAATGAACGAGTCAGCATTTCTAGAGCTATGTTTTCGCTTTCTACCTGACCTTTACCTTCCCTCTTTCTCCTCAACACATTTTGCCCTGCGACGTTTACAAATAAAATGAATGTTTATTTGTGTGTTTTTTATGCCTTTTTAAATTTTTTTATCCGATTACGATGAAACTTTGGGGAGGGGTTTGGGACACATGTCCCAAAGGTTTCTGAGTTAGAAAAACTAGTTCCCGAAAAGATGCCCATTGGCGTTGCGGGGGTTATAAGGGGCTATAAAAAATTATTTCCTTTTTTTAAACATTAGACCACAGTCTTAAAATTTTTCAAAAGATTTCTACATGGGTAGAGATTTATGAAGAAATGATTTTTACAAAATCCCCCCCAACGGCTTTGCGGGGATTATCTGTTTAGGGAATATTCCCGTTTTTGAACTATTTCACCAAGACTTAAAATTTAGCCATGTTTCTTTAGAGAGATCTGCTAAAAAAATTTTTTAAAGAAAACTAAACCCCCAAGGGGCTGTGGGGGGGAAAGGGCGTTCCCCTTTTTCCCCCATTTTCAAACTTTTAACGTACGTCGAAATTTCTCCCCGGTTCCCTTTTTACAAGTAGATACCCCTCAAAAATGGTTTTGGAAAAACGCCCCCCCCCCAAAAAGGGGGTTGTGGGGTTAAACGGCGTTATAGATAATTATTTCCATTTTAAACTAATAGACGTACGTCTTAAATTTTGGCATACAGGTTCTTTTTTGAAAAAAAAGATTCCTCAAAAAGTTTTAAAAATCGTTCAAGGGGCTTGCGGGGTTATAAGTGTTAGAAAAATATTTTCCCTTTTTTGGGAACTGTTAGACGTACAGATTTGAAAAATTGGGGGCATACCCCTTTCATAGAATAGACACCCCAAAGAACGATTTTGCCGAATCCACCCCCAAGGGGGTTGCAGGGGGGGGGTGCTAAAATGAAAATTCCCCTGTTTTGATCAGTTGACTACAGACTTGAAATTTTGTTTTAATGTTTCTTTTGTTGAATTTAAGATTCGCTGAGAACGGACGTTAAAAAATCATTTCCAAGCGGCGATGGGGTTGCTGGTGTTAACTGTAGACCGGGATGGCTGACCTTGGGGTTAAATTTTTGCATTTTTTTTTAGTATTTTCCTGGGTAACAATCCTATTTGTGCGTTTTTTAAAAAATTTTTTAAACAGGTTTTTTTAAAAAAACATTTTTAAAAATTCCCAATTACCCCAACGGTAAAAATAAAAATGGTTTGATGTTTTAAAAAATTTTACGGGGTTTAAAATTTTTAAATAAAGAGTTTGGGGAAAATGGTAATAAGTATTTAAAATGAAAAAAGGAAACGTTTTAATACAATATATGTGGGAATCAAAAAATCTTCCAAAAAAGTGGGGTTCTTCGAGGAAGTTTTGGGGGGTATTGTTAATTTTGAAATAAAAAGACAACATAGTTCAAGAAAAAAACCAGTTGAAAACAAATAATTTATTAAAATTATGGGGAGACATGGGGAATATTTCAAAAAAAATGGAAAGTTAGATAAGCATATTTCGGAAGAATAAGGAGTTAGATTTACGACAATTGAATTTGGGGAAATTTTGGTGCTATTAAGACTTTTTCCGCCTGGGCGGGCGAATGATAGAACTCATTATGGTAATATTAAATTTTCCGCCTGGCGCGGACGAATGGCGCTGACGCGCAAAAACGACGTTTCGACGGTGTTGGGGGGTTTTGGGGAATAAGTTGATGACGGCGTTTTAAAGGGGCCCAGATGGCGTTGATGTGGGAATCTGTTTTGATTAGAAATTTCCGACCTCGGTAAAAAGGGTATGTCAACCTTTACAAATGGGGTATCACAAAATCATCCTCCCCTGACTGAGCTGGTGTTAAAAAACCACGGTTTTAACGTTTTTTTAAAGGAGAGCTAAATTGGGGTTCGCTGAACCATAAATTTTTTTAAATGAATGTTTTGCAAAACCAAAAAAAATATTGTTCTTTTATAATAAAATATACAATGAAAAAATGATACCCCATATTTTTCCGGGGTCTAAAGTAAAATATAAAAATACCAAAATATTTATTTGGACCTCAATTAACTAAAAACCAAATCACAAACACAAAAAAATCCTTTAATAGGTCGAAAAGGGAAAAATAAAAAAATATAATTGTTACAAACGAATATAAGATAATTTTTGGAAACGGTTTTTCCACATTAAAATTAATTTCTCAAAAAAATATAATATAAAAGATTAAATATAAATTTCTATTCAAAATTTAATTTGTATAAAATATTTCATTAAATCGCTGAGGTGGTGATGGAGTTCGGTTTTGTGATGACCAACCTTTTCCACTTCATATCTATCTCTAAATTCACTTTTTGTTATTTTATAAGGGCCAAGAACTTTTTCTTGTTTTAGTCCCGTTCCCAAATTTTAGTCCTTTGGATTACTAGATCGCCTTCTTTGTACATTGGAGCTATCTTTCTTTTTTTGTTGTATGTCTTTCGGTTCTCAGATTGTATGGTTTCGATGTTCTTTTTGGCGTCATTCCTTAGAAATTCACGTTGTTCTTGTAGTTCTTCCGCCATTTCTTCTAGCAGTAGGTCTCTGATTCGAATGTCCTCCTTGTTACGCATTTTGGTTCCTATTAAAAGTTCGAATGGTGTCCATTTTGTGCTTCGACATATAGTGCTGTTTAGTATTCTTTGTAATCTGTCGACGTATTTGTACCATTTCGTTGAGTCGTCTAACGATAGCTTGGTAAGGCAGTGTTTCTCAAACTGTGGGGCGCGCCTGAAGGAGAATAACCTTCAAGGGGCGCGAGCATATCGAAAATAAAGGTTAAAAAAATTAATTTACTGGAATTAAAAAATACTTTCTGATATAATAAAAAAATACAGATTTACATTGATAAGATTTATATATATCATCTGGTGAAAAAAGGCCATCAAAAATAAAAGATTCTACTTTGAACGCTCATTAGCTATCTTTGATCCTATAACTAAATAAAAAAAATATTTTGTTTGCTTTACTGTAATCTACGCGATGAGAGATTTTTTTTATTACGTTTCTTTTAATCTAAAATATTACTTTTGCTGGCTTTCAAACTTACTGGTATGGTTACCTGCATCCCTTTTTTTTAGGGAAGTTGTAAATTACATAATTCTGTTGCGTTTTTTTTCACATTGTGAAAGAGTTTTATGATACATGTATAAGCATATTGAGCACTTTGAAGGATTAATTGACCCAGATTTAAGGCGATATGGTACCCTAAAAATCATCAAACTATCGATTTTTTTTATTGGCTTATATGATGCTTTTAATCCTTCTTAATGTGTCTGCAAAATTTCAGAGTTGTATCTATATTTTTTATTCAGTTATTTATCCATTTTTGCTGCATGTCAGTAGACTAAAAAAAGCTACCACGCCCACTTTTCAGATCGTCTGCTAGAAAAGAACCTGATAAATAAGGAACTAATTTTTTTTTTACTCCACGCTAATTAGTGTTTAAACTGAAATGAAATAATTGTTTTGTTTTGATTATATGAGAGTTATTCTAAAGCGTTTTCTTTGAAGTTCTGTTCCTACAAATTTAACTATATTTTTGTACTCTGTGTTCTGAAGAGTAAGAAAAGTTGCTTTACGAAAAGGAATTTGGTGATTTCTCTAAAAGTTAACATGCCTGGCCTAAAAACCTACTAAATCTGCCACAACGAAAGCTTTGAAGAGGTGGTTTTCAGATCTTAAGACAAGTTCAGAAGTTTCTCAAAACACTAACTTGAGGTGTGCAAAACTTGAAGAAGAATGCAATACTTTTCCTCGTTTGGATGAAAATCACTGGTATATCCAGATCTCCAACATACGTCATTATTGATAAAATGCATTAACAAATCTTTTAAAAATACTCTAATACTTGCAAAAATAACTTTTTTTGCGTAAATTTTGGGAAAGATCCTATGGATTTTGTGAATATTTTAAAGGTTAAAATTATGGAAAGAGAGTATGAATATTTGTTACATGTTTTTTATTATAGTAGTATAGAGCTGTGCATGAAATAAACTCTAAAATTTGTTAATTTTTTAAAAATTGTTAAATAATGTTTTATGAAATATTGACCTTTTGTTTATATATTCATTATGCAAGTATATTCTTTTATTCTTGAAAATTTTTTAAAAAATTGGTGGTAAGCAGTTTGAAACAAATTTAATTAACATTACATAAAGTTTCAGATTATTGGAGGAATTTTTATCATGCTTTTTTATAAATGAAAACTTTAAACTCATTTTTCTCCATGTTGAATTTTTGTACATTCACTGTTATTAAAAACCCCTAAGGTTTTTTTGATAATTAAAGTAAGGGTTTGAAACTTTTTATACATGTTCTGAAATGTATGTTTTGTAAAACTGTGCATTGATTAGCTCTAACATGTTTAGTATTTTTTTCTAAAAAATTTCAAAATAAAAATTTAAATTTTTTTCGAGAATTTTTGTAAGTTTAACTATAAAAATTAATAAAAATTAAAGAGCGTAGCGAAAAACCCATGCACAGTTTTATGTAGCATATTATAAAAGGGACTTGGAAAAAAAATTTTTTAAGAAAAGAAACGTGTTTTAAAAAACCTTAGGGTTTAAAATGTTTAAAAATTTAAAACTTTTAAATTTTACAAACATTTTGCAACAAATTAAAATTTTGTATGGAATTATTGTTAAATATTAACAACTAAAAAAATACAATCAAAACCAAATATCAAATATTAAAAATAAAAAAAATTTTAAAAATTTTACCATATCGCCTTAATTTCAGTATACTGAAACATAAAAATACAAAAATACTGTTTATTTGTTACCAATGACCTTGACAGAGAATCCTCTAATATGACAGTCTTAATGAGAGCTAAAATGAATTGATAACATATCTCCTTTTTGGGGTGGCAAACGTTTTTAGAATCTTAAGGTACTTGTTTAGACCAAGTTCCCCGGGACGACCACTATTTTTCAAAATATTTTCTTGAACATGCTGCATTTTTCCCTATGAATAACTTTTGGTTTATTGTGATGTTGTAAAGACTGATTATGGTTTTTTAAATGTAAATGAGCATAATATAAAAAAATTGGGCATCTGTGATCTTTCTGAAAGGAAAATGAAGCTGATCAAACAAGGGAAACATTTGCTGAAATAATGCATATTAATCATGTTAATAAAGGAAAAAAAGAAAAACATGAAAAAAAGGGAAAAAATTTTCAAAACCTTAAAAACCCTTATCAGAAAATATAAAGCCAAAAGTGTACCGAAAAATACTTACCCGTCAAAAGACACAAGAAAGAAAAAGCCCAACAGGATATTTTTCGTCATCAAATGACATTAAAATTACAATAACGTGAACAAAATGGACGTTTTGCTTGCAAAAACACCTGTAAAGAAAAAAGTGTCTGTGATTTGTGTCCTTTTTTAAAAGGCCACTTTTGGAACAATTTGTTCAGTTTTTTTGGGATATTTTCTCAAATTATGAAAGACAAAAAAAAACCTTTGAAATAGAATAGGGTATATTTTCTCTTGTTAAATTATTCACTGAAATTTGATTTTATCTTGTATAAAAAAAAAATTATAAAAAATTTGGGGGTTCACCCCCGCGACCTTCGTTGGTATCGGGGTGCACCCTGATCCGGGCTTTCGCTTTAAATTTAAAAAAATAACACAATTCTTTCATTAGATTTTTTATATTCTTTTTTTTTATTTCATTTATTCTAAATTTAAATTTTGCGGGTTTAAAATTCAGTTATTAAAACCGTTTATAATTTTTGATATTCATTTTTAATAAATCATTTGACATTTTTGTATACATTGTCATGCACTTGGTTTTTTCTCTCCCACTTAACCCAAAATTAAAATAATATATTATATTTTTTAAAAAAAAAACTCGTGTTATATATATATATAAAGTGGGGACTTCAGCCAAAAATAAGAACAAGTTTAAAAATTATCAGTGACCCCTGGGCTTTCTTGCAGGCAAAGTTTTTTAAAAGGGAAAGGCAAAATTAAAATTGACACTCAGAGTTATTTTTGATATTTAAAAAAATCTATATTTTGTCTTCAAAGCAGCCATGCGAAAATCCATTACAAGGTATGATGTTAAAATGGTAATAGTATACGAAATCTTTTGTTTTCGTGGAAAAAAATTTGCATCCACCTCTATCCCAAAATTTAAAAAGGGGATTTTTACAAAAATTTCCCTTTAATTTTGTCTTGGGTGGAACTCATGAAGATCTTTTTCGGCAGTTGAGACCCCTTCTAAATATTTTGAAAAAGGGTTCTTTCCCCTTTGAACACATCAATTTGCCCCCGTCTGTGTACTTGTTGATGCTTTACATTTGAACGCTCGCGCGATTTAAAAATATATCTATAATTTGTTTTAATCCACTGCCGTAAATCAATACCGTGAACTACAATTAACGCGTGTTTGAAATGTACATTAAAGAGAGATTCTACAAATCGATTCAGCCAAGATTACTAAATTGTCATACGGCATTTTTAAATTTTTGGAGCGTCTGTTGGGTTCCTAGATCATGAACGTTCGCGAAATGCCGATGTAATGGTATGATAAGAGCAACATAGATTGGCTTTTTTTAAAAGACTTTTTGATTTTTTAGAAATGGATTTTGAAGGAAATAAATTTTAATTAAATTTTTTTCTCAATCTTTTAAATTTTAAAAAAGGGAAAAAAAAAATATCAAAATTAACCTTTCAAAAGTATATATAAAAAAGAAAAAGAAAAATTTACAAAATATATATTATTAAGAGTAAATATAAAAAAAATTTAAATATTTATCTTTTAAATACTGAATTAAGAACAAGTTTAATAAGTTTTGCTCTTCCAGGGGTTTGTCTTGCAAAAAGTTTTTAAATTTGACCCCCCGAATTCTTTTCTATATTTTGATATCTATATTTTGTTTTCTAAGCACCACCGCATTTTGCAATATGTTCCAATTTAAAATTATATAGAGAAAAAAGGAAAAAAATAACATAATAATTATCTATTATTTAATTTTTTGTTAAAGAAACATATATACAAAATTTAAAATGTTAAAATTTGTACTTTTTAAAATTAGATCGTGTATTGTAGTTTTGGAAAAAGTCATATTATTGATTTAAATTTTAAAATGTATAAGGGGGCGCGAAAAAAATTTGATTAAAAAGGGGGCGCCAGTATTGAAAGTTTGGGCCTTAGAAAGGACTGGAATCAAGTTGGGTGTATTCGTTCAATTTTCCGTTTCCTCTAGGAATCCCTGTTCTAGTAGATGTTGAATTTTTTCTTCACAATCAGTATTTCGTTGAATAATTTTAAGTGAAACCTGAATCTGTCGGTGATAATTTTAAAGGGTTCCCAAAAAGGTTTTCTGTTGTAGTTTTAATTTTTCCAAGGCAGAAAAACACATTTTTTAACGGAAAAACCCAAAAAAATTTGTAAATCGTCTACTACGTAAAACGTGTTGATAACATTTGTGGAAGGGGTGGGGGGCCAATGAAGTCAACATGATACGTACAGAGCAGTGTTTTAAAAGTTAATTTGCGCCCCAATATTCAATCATAATTTTCTTTATACAATAACAATTTTCCCCCAATAATCACTTTTACTAAAATTGAAAAAGACTTTAACCAGATACCCCCGGGGATATAAACGTCTTAAAAAACAAACAAATTTTTCCAAGTATATTAACCCTTTTCCAATGTTTTTTCGTGAATTTATCCCCAAAATTATTCCGAATTTTTGGAAGAATTGCGAACAATGCGAAAACTTTTTCCCGTTATTTTTTTTTTACCCTCCCCAAAATTTTGGTTAAGTAAATTATTTAAAATGCAAACCCATGGTTTTTCCACTTTTGGTTTTTTTTTTTTTTTAATTTTTAAAAACCCCTTATTTTTAAAAAAACCGTATTGAAATTAATTTTAAAATACATTGTTGGCACTGGTATATTGATAAGTGTAAATACGTATTTTATTTTTTATATGTCAGAATTATTTTGTTTTTTTTACTTTTAGTGAAATTTAAAAATTTTTTTAAAAAATCTTTTTTTTCTCCCTTTCAAATGCTCGCGCCCCCCTTTTAAATTGTCACCCCCAAGGGGCGGATTTGAAACCGCTTAGAGGGGTTTACATTGGAAATGGATTCAAAAAACCCTTCTTTTTTTCCTGTTTTCTTTAGCTAAATACATGGGACACAATTAATTATTACTTTTGACGTTGGTTGTTTGGGAAAAAAATTTTTTTTTTACAATTTCTTCTGTTTTCGCTACGAGAAATGACCATTTTCGTGATTTTTTGTTCTGCTTCCCTTCTTTAGGGTTACGATTAATTTCGACCATTTAAATTTGAATATACCGTTCCGTTCAAAAAAAATTTTTCTGATTCTTGCTTCTTAAAGCGACATCGTTTTGGGTGCTATCGTCTTCTTTTTTGCTTTTTTTGCTTTTGATAATTTTCGTTCAAATCTTTCTGGATATCGACTTAGACATCAACATGTCCAAAAGATAAACAGAAATTTTTTTATTTGTTGATAATTTATACCTCAGTTCGTAGCTATCCACTTTTCTTCTGCTGTATTTGTCTTTTTCGACATGTAGTAAACCGGATGTAACTTTCCATCTTCGGCTTCTTGTAATAGAATTGCGCCGTATCCTTGTTTACAAGCGTCAGTATGCAGTTCTGTTCTTCTTCCATATTTGTAGATATGCAAGAGTGGGCCTTCGGACATAATATTCTTTAACTTCTCAAATGCTGCTTTTTGTAGAGTCCCAAAAACAAAGGGATTTTCTTTTCTTGTTAAATCGCTAAGAAGTTTAGCTATCGTTGAATAGTCCTTGATATATATATGCGGAAATAACCGGTTAAGCCAAGAAAACTCTGGACTTGTTTTATTGTTGTTGGTTTGGGGAATTTTCGGACAGCTTGTGCCTTCACAGTAGATGGTTTAATAGTTCCATTTTCCACATCGTGACCTAGAAATTCAATTGTCTTTTTTAAGAATTGGCATTTCTTGAATTTAATTTCCAAACCGTATTTTTTAGCGACTTCGAAAACAATTTTAAGTTTTTCTAGACCTTCCTTTTCGTCTTTCGCTGGAATTACGAGATCATCTAAATAACTGATTACAATTCCTTTCCGTGTAAGATCTCTAAATATACTTGAAACATAGCGTTGGAAAACTCCGGACTTGTGCTCAGTCCAAAGGAACTTTGTTGAATTCAAATTGCCCGTCTGGGACGATAAAGGACGTATACTTTCTGCAATCTTCGTCAACATCAACGTGGAAAAAGCCATTACGTAAATCTAATGTAGAATATACCTTTGCTTCTTGCAAAGTGTCCAAGACATGTTCGATGAGAGATAAAGGAAATTTATCTTTCACTAGCTTCTGGTTCAACTTTCTGTAGTCAATACACATTCTCGACGATCCATCTTTCTTTTTTACCATTACGATCGGACTTGCATATTCTGAGGAACTCGGACGTATAATCCCTTCTTTGAGCCATTCCTCTACAGTGGTACCTCGACATACGAGTGCCCCAACATACGAGTTTTTCGAGATACGAGCTGACGAGCAAGTGATTTTTTGCTTTTAGTTACGAGCGAAATTTGAGATACGAGTCCGGTTCGGTTCGGTTCGGTAGTAACACGCAGTCGCGCCATCACGATCAGTTAGCAGCGTGCTTCAGCTGTGATAAGTTGTGTAGTTGTGTTCGCGTTTTGTGTTGCGTTTACATTTACAGTTTGTGACGTCTCTCGAGTTCTTCTTCTAACATAACTCCTAAGTTCTTTGACAGCCACGATTAATGGCAAATTTTTCCAACCCAATACCAAGAAGAGAAACAGAACGAATATGCAAATGAGATATACTTTAAAAGGATAGAGGGTTTGGTGAGATAGAACGGCAAGCCTAGAGATAACTTAGTGTGGAATTGTTCGGAATAAATGTTAGACGTCCTACAGCTCTGGAAGAAGGATACGCTCATCGCCATTAATTATAATAAGGATTAAGAAAACCTGAGTATTCTCACCTACAAATAACATAATAGGAATATCTTCAACCTAGGAAGGATGGTGACTCTATAAAAGGTAATATTTTGTATAGGAAGTTAGATTAGACAGTTAAATAAATATAATTAAGATAAGTGATCTAGTTGTGCGATCTGACTTGAATGTTAAGTTTAATTGGTGGCTTATTCTCACTTAAAGAAAGTTGTTATTTAGAATTAAGTAATTTAAGTTATTCTTAATAAAAGTTGTGTTAATAATCCAAAATGTCTCATCTTTTAGATAATCCCACACCTCCAGCTTACGCGTATCACCCAAGACATAACTATCGCAGAATGGTTATGTCTCAATGGCACCTGAACTCTTTTAATTCTGGGTTAGGTAATGCAGGTGGATGTAGTGTATTACCTGAAATGTATTTTTCAGGGTCAGAGAACGTTAAAGAGTTCCTTGAAACAATAGATAATCAAATACAGTTACTTGAAATCCCAAGTAATCTGTCATGGCCAAAAAAAGTCATCTCAGGGGGGGCTCAAGATTGGTACTCAATTTTTGGGATCGGTGTTAGTGCAAGAAAAGCCACGGATTTCCGGCTAAGGCTAAATAGCAAACTTTTCCCCTCAAAATAAAAAAAGATAAGTAAAGTTCACAACGGGGAAGAAATCGAACCCCACTGACTTTGTGTACGATTTATTAAAAAAGAAAAATTTAGAACTGGGGATGTCGCAGGCGGGGTGGTGGATCACTTTTTTGTTCGACTCGAACCACAGACCCAGGACTCGTGGAAGTGCGAACCCAAAAGAACACGGTACAACTTTTGGAAATATTGGCAAATTCAAAGGGGTATTTTACAAATTAAAAAGGGTTCACAGAATAATATAAAATGTGAAAGACGGGTCAAAACACATAGGATGCCAAATTTTGATGCTAATCCAGAAACTGGGGGAATTTTGAGGTTGGACGTAGACCAAATCGGTGAAATGATTTTTATGAGAATACCGTCAAAGTAATAGAGGGTTTGAGAGGGGAAAAGATTTCAGAATAGTGATCAGAGATTCAACAAAAAGGGGGCCCAAATTCGAAATGAGCAAAAATAATTTTAATAAAGGGGGCCGTAGAAATAGGGGTTCGGTGAAAATTTATGAGGCAAAAGGGTCAAAGGGGTCGATTAAATATTGTAAAAGTTAAAGATCAACCTCAAAAATATCGACAAGAGAAAATACTAAGCTTTTCTCCGATATGTATATCACCCGTAGAACTTCCCACGTTCCTATTTTATTAAATAAACACATTTTGAAAGCGCCAGGACACCGGAGCAGATAAATCATTTATATCGGAAGAAGTATAGCAGAAAATATTTTTTTATAAGCAAAAAAAAAAAAAAATCGCGAGCCCAGGTAATAACAGAAAGCAATATAAAAGAAATGCCAAAACATGGGGATCGTAGAATTGAATATTCGCATCAGACAATTCTGAAAGAAATTGGTCATTTCATGTGTTGATTTGACGAATCTATGTATTCTCGGTATTGATTTTATAAGTGGGAATTAAAAGATAGTATTAGATTTTGATCAAAAACGTTGAAAATTCCAGATTTCTCAAATAAATAAGGTGGTTGAACCAATTGGAAGAGGAAAAGGTTGAGATAGATTTATCTAAAACAAAATTGGGGAGGTAGAAAACAAAACTACAAAATTTGTTTAGTAGTTTTAAAGGGTTATTTTCAGACAAACCAGGTCTTACTCATGTTTTATACCATGAAATTGACACGGGAGAGAATCTACCAGTAGCTTCAAGGCCATATAGGTATGACCGGACAAAGCAAGCACAATTGATTTTCTCACATACAAAAAAAAATGTTACAAGAGGAAACGATTGTTCCAACTAACTCCCCATACGCGTCACCTGTTGTGTTATGCAAGAAAATAATGGTTACCACCGGATAATCCGGAAGCATATAGATTGTGCACTAAGTAGAAAACTAAATTCGATCACAGTATCCAAGTGATACCTTTACCGTTAATAGATGATTTATTAACGAACATCCCATATACAACAATAATGTCATCTCTGATCTAAGAAGTGGGTATTTTCAAATGGCAGTAAACCCCAGTGATATTGTTAAGACCGCATTTGTAGTAAAAAGTGGCAATTCTATGCTTTCAAGCGGATGCTATCTGGTTTATCAGGAGCAGCTCCCAATTTTCAAAAGGCAATTGGACATAATCCTAAAACCGGTGATAGGGAAATTTGTGAGTGTGTATATGGACGATATGATTATCTCATCTCCATCATTCGCCTACCCGCAAAGTTGAACATTTAAGGGAAGTTTTTTCGTTGTTACAGGATGGGTGGATTGACATTAAATAAGGAAAAGTGCAAATTTGGGTGCGATGAATTGAAATATTTAGGATTAATTATTAGTAAAGAAGGAATTAAAACGGATGAGAGACAAAGGTTAGAGCTTGGTACTAGAGATGAAACCGCCCCGTAACTCAAAAAGAGGTGTCCGTTTTGGTATGTCCCAGTGGTACGCGAAATTTATTAAAAATTATGCGGATATTTGTGAGCCAATTTATAATCTTAAACGAAAATTTAAAAATTTGTCTGGTCCAATGAAGCACAAAAGGCATCTGAAGAGGTCAGTGAGGCGGTAACAAAAGCGCCAGTTTTAAATTACCAAACTTTCAGGAGCCATTCGAGTTATTTACAGATGCCAGTTCGATCGGTTTAGGAGCAAGCAGTACTTAATCAACAAAACAGACCTGTTGTGGCTTTTCGTCACGTACACTGAACAACGCAGAGAGGAATTATACAGAACCGAAAGAGAATCTAGCAGTAGGTATGGGCGTTGAACAAATTCAGAACATATTTCTAGGAATATTGCCCATTAAAGTAATAACGGATCACGCGGACTTAACACGCCTAACACATGGCAAAAATTTGTCGAGAGTAGGATGATTAGATGGGCACTCAAATTAGCAGAATTCAATATTATAGAATGGGAACATAGACTGAACTCAAAATTTAGTGGCTGACATACTTTCAAGGAATCCTGTGGAAAGTGGTATAGTGGGAGAAAAAATTTAATTGTTACAATCAAGGATTTAGTACTTACTTCGCGGAACAATTAATAACAACAGAACAGAAAAATGACCCAGAATTAGGTCATATCTATAGATATTATTTAGAAAAACCCGGAAGTATAACTCGGTTAATGCAACGATATGTGAGAATTGGTCCCAATGATTTCCGTTTAATTGAAGGATTGTTATTTTTTATGCGAAACACGCAACGTCATTAGTGAAATGCGTGTATACATTCCAAAATCTTAAGGAATGAAATAATGAGAGAATTTCATGACAAACCAATAGCTGGACACATGGGAAGATTTTAAACGTATCATAAAAATTCGGGACGTTTTGTTATTTCGTACATGAGAAAAATTCATTGATCAATATGTCTCTATACATTATATGTGCCAAGTTAATAACTATAAAAACGCGTTACCAGCTGGTCGATTAAATCCAAATTATACTCTCAAATTATTCGAATGAGATAGTGACGTTAGATTTGTTAGGGTCCGTATACTATATCGAGAATAAGACGTAATCGCTATATTTTAGTAATAACTGATCATTTCAGCAAATGTGCTGAAATTATACCTCTTAAAAGGCCTCCATCTCGTATAATAGCGGATATTTTTTTTTGATAACTTTATATCGCGTTATGGAGCTCCAATAAAATTAATAAGTGATAATGGTCCCCAATTTATATCCGAAATTTTTTGAGCACTTAAGTGAAAAGATTAGGCATAAGGCATGTGAAGACTGTTGTGCATATCGACCACAAGCAAATCGGACTGAAAGAGTTAATCGAGATATAGTGCAAATGATTGCAAATTATGTTAATGATCAACACGATACTTGGGATCAATTCTTACGTGAGTTTGCTTACGCTATTCGTACGGCGGTGAATGAAACAACGGGAAAATCACCTGCTGAATTATTTTTTGGGTCGAAAATTGATTACACCATTTCAAAAACTAGTTATGATCTCGGAAAGTTCAAAATTCAAAATACAAAAATATCGAAAAAGCTTTAAGGAAGCTAGACTAAGTAATGAAAATTAAACAGGAAAGGTGTGGGAAAGAATATTATAATAGACGAAGAAAAGAGATAAAATTAAGGTAAATGATTGGGTCTTATTAGAAACACACCTTTAAGTTCAGCAGCCAACAAAAGTCTGCGCTAAATTTAAAACAAAAATTTGAAGGACCTTATAGAGTCTTAGAAGTTAAGAATTATAATAATATTGTAATATGGAAACTGTAAAGATTAACAAAGCAACGTAGATCAAATAAGAATATATCGTCATAGAAATGTGACGAGGTCGAATTAGGAACAGGTATCCCAAATAGTATAAGATCAAGTCAGGAAACTCAAAATTTCGAAAAGTACATCAAGGATTAAAATGAGTCACAATATGGAAAGAAAAAATCTGCGGTGAAACGTAAGTTAGAGGCAAAAGGGATTGGTCGCCAATCAAATCAATATAAAAATACAGATAGGACCCATAAACGCAAATCACTGGTCAGGATCGCTTCCTAGTTCATTTTGGGAGGAAAGTAAAAGTAAAAGGACAAGGTATAATAGGGTATTAAGAGATCAGGGAGTGTCAGGGGGCAAGTGACCACAAAGAAAGTGGCAGAGAAAGGTTCCACAACATAAATAAAAGACAATTTTCATCCAGTACTACTTAGAAGTAGAAAGAAGAACAGAAGAGAATCAACTGAAGTTCCAGGATGAACCCACGTACAATCTGAGGCCACGCCGGAGAACAAAACAGGAAATCCCTGACCAGCCAGCACACAACAGGAAATCAAGAAAAGGCCAACAAGGAGATTACAAGCCCTACAACAAGCAAAACAAGAAATTCCAGTGCAGCCGAGGAAAGAAAAAGTGGTAGCACCTCATCGTTGGACGTAATGGGAGAGACCACATATAAAAATCAGGTTGTATTGTTTCACTTATGATCTTCCAACAAGTGGTCGGAAGAATTATTGCAAAGAAAAAGTCTCGGGTGGTGCTTAAAAGTTATAAGCCAAGCAGAAGTCAAACACTCAAGCAATGAGTGTATATTTATTTTTGAACTTTTGACTTGTTAAAATTTTTTTTCTGGAGAAAACAATTGTAATTGCACATTTGTTTGCTTCGATGTATGACTTCGTGAGATGCGAAAATTCCTTTGGTTATTTGTTATAATAGTTTGTTGAAAAATGTTTATAATTGTATAATATGTGTGTATATATATATATGTTGTTGTATTGTTACGTATTATGAGACATCTGGTTCAGGGAAACGCGGCGTAGTCAGGGCACTAACACACATAAACGATAAAAAGTGGCTCATTGGGAGTTTTTGGAACCAGATGGGATGGAGATGAAAAATTTATTGTGATATACAAATAATATATAATGAATAAAAATTGTGAAATTGATTGATATTATGTAAACATAGATTGGAAACAGTGACTCAGAAAGTTTTCATTTCAGGGAGACAGACCCTGAAAATTATGATAAGTAACTTCAACAAGAAAAAAATGGAGCGGAAAATCCAGCTCCATATGCAGTGATGATAAAGATGCAAAGTTTGGGTCTGCGCACCCAGGAAATTTTTTAGAAAAATTTAAGTGTATAGTTACTTTAAGATATTGTATGTTAAAAGTGAGAGTGGGCATGAATTAAACAGTAATTATTAATGTTGGCCTAGTTAATGGAGTAGTACCCTATTGTCACGAGTTTAAATTTAAATTTAAATTGAATATTAAATTTAATTCTAAGATGAGTAATGAAAAATTAAAGTCAAGATAAATATTGGAAATTATAAAAGTTAAAATGAGGATTTAAGATTAAAATTTAAATAAAACTCAGAAAGGAAGAGATTCAGAAATAGAGATTTAGACACGTAATTTATTTTCATAAGTACTTTTCTGGAGAACCCTTAAGTAAATCACGTTTTTTCTTCTTGGAGTGGGTTGTGGATGCTCCCTCGCGTCCTTCTGCTAACATGCTAACTCCTAAGTTCTTTTGACGGCCACGATTAATGGCAAAACCTTCCAACCCAATACCAAGAAGATAAACAGGATCAAATATGTAAATGAGATAGTACTTTAAAAGGATAGAAGCTTGATGATAAAAAGTTGCAAGTTTAGAGATAACTTAGTGTGGAATCATTCGGATCAAGAGTTAGATGTCCTATAGCTCTGAAGAAAAGCAAGTTCATATGAAGCTGGAATCTTCGTATATGCTGGCATTATAGGTAATACTCAATTGTTGATGAAGGAGACTCTACAAAAGGTAATATTTTGTATAGGCAGTTAGATGAATCGGTTTATTTATTATACCTAAGATAAAATGATCTAGTTGCGTGATCTGACTCTTAAATATAAGGTTTAATTGGGTGTTAACTCTCAATTTTAAGAAAGTTGTCAATTAGGAATTAAGCAATATAAGTTATTCTTAATAAAAGTTGTATTACGAATCCAATATGTTCCCATCATTTTGATAATCCCACACCTCTAGCTTACGCGGATCCGGATAGACATAGTCATCACAGGATGGCTATGTCGCATACTTAAATTGAATTACTTCACAATTATTAATTTCAACCAAATAAAAAACTTCTATAAAAAAATTATTTAATATATCAGTTGTCTCCTTCTTTGTTATAATAAAATGCAAAAAGAATTTGAAAGTAAAAAATAAATTAAATGCGCAAATCTTGTTTTAAAAAACTGAGATTACATTTATTATAAATGAAAGAATTTAATCATTCGAAACGAAACAAATAGAAGTTAGTCACTTATGAGTAAGCTCATATATATATTTATATATATATATTTATTACACCAATAAAATAAAATCATCTGTATCTATCTCATCATCAAATCTCTAATAATAAGCACAATATCACTTCAATAGAAAAGAATAATAATTCTGTCAAAAATGAACTCAAAAATATCTATATATTGAATGATAAAGTACACCATTAAAATTTGATCATCTAGGATATTTTATCAATAAATTTATAAAATGAACGATGTTTAAATGAAAAGCAAAATGATTCAGTGAAATTTCTTCTCAAAATACAGGAAATGATTAATTTATTACACAACAGCTGTGGGGAAAAACTTTTTGCAATCGAGATTTTCTTGATGAGCAAGCGCCTGTCAAGGTCAACACAACCAGAGCATTTCGTTAAAACACATAAAATAGATTCGTTACACAAATATTAATAACTTGAATATTCATCGATTTCCTTAATATTTTAAAAGATATACTTGCAAAGAATTTAATACGTGGGATTAAATATGCACAAATAGAAAAATAGTATTTTAAAGATAAACATTATGCTTTAAAAATATGAATTATATACTTTAAAAATTCAAACACAATTTTGATATTAACAGCACACATGACGATGGCTCTGAAATTCTTCTTTTAGAGATTTCCTTCTTTTAATGAAGAACATAATAAAAAACAGTACCTGATACAGTTGTTGAAAACGTAATTTTCTTGGATACGGCAGATGAAGCTTGAAATGGACTGAATCAGTTTTCAGAAATGACACTTGGAGGTTGAAATAACTCAACAAAAAAGGATCACTGCAAAATGTTAGTATGTTATGGTTATGAGAGGCAAACCGTTTGTTTACATTTCAGTCAGCGTCCCCAATTTGGGCGTTAAGCCAATTTTTTTTCAAAAAAGGTTAGGAAAAGAAGATTTTAAATCAATCCCGGAGCCCAATTATTTCTGTGGGAATCCAACCGAAATCTTCGAAAAAGGTGGGATTCTTCAGATGGCGGGGATTTTATGGCGTGGTATCTAGAGGTTTTTAGGGTGTATTAGTTAATTTTGAAATAAAATAGACAACATAGTTCAAGAAAGAAACCAGTTGAAAACTAAATAATTTATTAAGAATTATAGGGGAGTATTTACATGGGGAATATTTCAAAATAATAGGAAAGTTAGATAAGCATATTTCGGAAGAATAGGAAAGTTAGATCACATTACTTTAAGGGAGGCAATTGAGATTAAATAGAACTCATTATGGTGCTATTAAGACTTACCGCCTGGCGCGGACGAATGATAGAACTCATTATGATACTATTAAGATTTACCACCTGGAGCGGACAAATGGTGCTGACGCGCGAAATACGACGTTTCTCGACGAATGTTAGTGGGCCTCTGGCAAAATACGTTGATGACGGCGTTTTAAAAGGGACGCTAGATGGCGTTGATGTGGAATACTGTTTTGGTTAGAATTGCCGACCTCGGTAAAGGATATGATCTAACCTTTTACAAATGGGATATCCTACATATATATTATGAAATATTATTTATTAGTACAGTTGAACCTGTTTTTGTGCGACTGATAAAAACCGCATAAAAATAACTGCACAAAAAAATTGTTCGAAAATTTAATGAATTCTTACATATGACAAGCCAATTCGTCGAAATACTGCAAAAGTTTTTTTATGCTTGTGACGTCTCTCGCGTCCTTCTGCTAACATAACTCCTATGTTCTTTGACGGCCACGATTAATGGCAAAACCTTTCCAACCCAATACCAAGAAGAGAAACGGATCAAATATGTAAATGAGATATACTTTAAAAGGATAGAAGCTTTGATGATAAGAATAGCGCGACAAGCTTAGAATAGTTTAGTGTGGAATCATTCTGATCAATAGCGCGGCAAGGGTTTAGAGATAGCTTAGTGTGGAATCTTGAGATCAAGAGTTAGCAGTCCGATAGTTTTGGAAGGAATAGAAGTCCTATATAAAGAATTTGGGAATCGTCGTATATAAAAGTGAATTTATAGATATCTCTCTTTAGGTGAAGGAAGGAGATCTGAAAAAAGGTAATATTTGATATAGGTAGTTAGTTGAACCCGGATTATTTATCATAATTAAGATTAAAGGATCTAGTTGCGTGATCTGACTTAATTACAGGTTTAATTGGGTTAACTCTCACTTTAAATAAAGTTGTCAAATTAAAAATTAAGTAATATAAGTTATTCTTAAAAAAAGTTGTATTAAGAACTACTATGTCCATCATTTTGATAATCCCACACCTCTAGCTTACGCGGAACGGAACGACATAGTCATCACAGGATGGCTATGTCGCAATGCCCGAACGTGTATAATTCTGGGTTAGGTAATGTAGGTGGAAGTACTGTTCTACCTGAAATGTACTTTTCAGGGTCAAAAGAACATTGCAGAGTTTATCGAGTCTATTGAGAATAACATACAGTTACTTGAAATCCAAGTAACCCTGTCGTGCTTACTTAAAAAGTCATCTCAGGGAAGGGCTCAAGATTGGTATTCGATTTTTGGGATCGTTGTTATGCAAAATACAGCCACGGATTTCGCGCAGCTCAAGGCTGAATTAGCGAAAGCTTTTCCCGCAGTCAAAATAAGAAAGAATTGCAAACGCAATTCTACGCGTCCCAGCAGGGGAAATCAGGAACCATCTGATTTTGTGTATCAATTATTAAAAATAGAGTAATAGAAGTTAAAACAACAATAATATTGTAATATGGAAATCAGGAAAAAAGATTAACAGTTAAGAAATCAAATAAGAATATATCGTCATAGGAAATGTAAAGGGGTCAAATTAAAAACAGGTACCCCAAAAAGTTTTCAATAGGAAAACTGTATTTCAAAAAAGTACATCAAGGTTAAAACACAATATGGGAAAGAAAATCTGCGGTGAAACGTGTTGGGGGGTTTGGGAAACCCAATCAAATCAATATAAAAATGAGGGACCCATAAAAACAAATCACTGGTCAGATCATTTCCTAGTTCATTTGGGAATGAAAAAAAAAACAAAAGGATAAGGAATTAGGGGTTTTAAAAAAGATCGGTATTAAAGGGGACAAAAGAAAGTGGAGAGAAAGGGAACCAATAATATTAAAAAAGAACGTTGTCACCCAGTACTATTTTAGAGATAAAAAAGCAGAAGAGAATCAACTAAAGTTCCATATAAAAAGAACTACAACTTAAGGCCACGACGGAGAACAAAAAACCCCGACCGAAAAGGAGACAATAGGGAAGTCAAGGAAAACGACAAGGAGATTACAAGCCCTACAACAAAAAAAAACAAGAAATTCCAGTACAACCGAGGAAAGAAGAGTGGTAGCACCTCATCTTTGGGATGTTATGGTGGGAAAAACCCATATAAAAATCGGTTGTTTGTTTATTTTTTATGACCCAACAATGGTCGGAAGAATTTTGCAAAAAAGGGGAAGTTGGGGCGGTGTTTAAAAGTTATAACCCGCAAACACTAAAAAGTGTTTTTTTTGGGAAATTTTTACTTGTTAAAAAAATTTTTTTTGGGGAAAACATTTGTAATCACACATTTGTGTGCTTGATGTATGACTTCGTGAGATGCGAAAATTTTTGGTTATTTGTTATAATAGTTTATTGAAAAATGTTTTAAACATGTGTATATGTATGTTGTTGTATTGTTACGTATTTTGAGGATCTGGTTCCCGGGAAAACCAGTCAGGGCACCCAAAAAAAAAAACGGGTTTCCCCCATTGGGAGTTTTTTTTGGGAACCCGATGGGGGATGGGATGAAAATTATTGTGATATACAAATAATAATTGTAAAGGATATTATAGAAATAGAGACTAAAAAATTTTTTTCAGGAGACTGACCCCGAAAACCTAAAAATTTTGAAAATTATAGTTCACAAGAAAGGGGGCGGGAAATTCCAGCTCCAAAGCAGTGTTAGATGCAAAGTTGGGGCTCGCACCCCGAATATTTTTTTTGAAAAATTTTAAATGTATGTTTAGACATAGCCTTCCTGTGTACCATGTCGTCCGGTTCCGTGTAGAGGGGTGGGATTATCAAAATGATGAGACATAATAATTTTAATACAACTTTTTTAAAAATTTAAAATATTACTTAAATTTAATTTGACAATTTTTAAATTTAAAATGAGAGTCAGCCCAAATTAAATCACGTATTCAAGTCAGATCACGCAACTAGATCCTCATCTCAATTATCATTAATAACTATTCATCTAATTACTTTTATCCAATATTACCTTTTCAGTTCTGGCCTTGACCTAGAGAATAATCATAAACTTTTTTATGAAGATTCTTGATCCGCAATGCTGCTAA
>BMAV01008334.1:0-42357 GCA_019973955.1 Trichonephila inaurata madagascariensis
TTTTTATTTTTCAAATATTCTCCAATAAAAATCGAAACAGGTAAAATTTGTATATAATTCTTTAAAAATCGTTCTTCGATTTCGTCAGATTCAAATTCGTTACAATGACAAATGTTACATTAATATATGCAGTTACTTATCCCACCTGTTACCTCATATATGTAGTTACTTATCCCACCTGTTACCTCATATATGTAGTTACTTATCCCAACCGATCGACATTAACATCAGATCGAGGCCCAAGAAATTCATCGGGGCGGGGGAAGGGCTAGAATACATCTGTCCTTTGGCCGCTGTTTTGAGCATTATTTTGAGGAAGAACACTTCGGGGTGATCCGAGGGACTCCCACCTCTTTTTCCTTATCACCCCCACCACCATTGCCCCCATGTCGCACAGGAACTCTATTTTTACAAACACCCCTGCCTTTTCCGGTATCCGAACCTGGGCCTTCGACACAGCAGTCAGCGTCAATAACTATTGTAGCTGAAAGGTATGTGATTACCCAAATTCGCCGTTTTGGTGAAAATTTTCGAAATTTCTTTTTTGCTTTTATTTTATAGCCCTTACATTTAAGAATCTAAAAACACTCCACTTTTGTTTCTATGATATTTAGAAGCAAAATTATAGCATAATTAGTAAACCGGAAATAGATCCCCACACAAAATATTCTTAAGATATTGAATTGAAATTTTCAAAACATGTTTTATTTAGTTCTATCTGTGTTATGAATTAAAATCTAATCTCTGTATATATATTTATGTTCTTTATTGCTTTTTTATGAAAAAAAATCATTAATTTTTTAAAAAATCGTGTTTTTGCATAAAATTTGGCATATTTAAAAAACTTTCAAAAGTATCACAAATCTTTTAATTCTTAACAGATATAAAGATGTTATTCGCGTACTGTATAAATATAATTTGAATACATTTATTAGAATTTTATGTAACTGCAATTTTTCATCAAAATTTCACTAAAAACGACAATTGTTATAGTCTATAAAATTCTCCAGGGAACATCAAAAGGTAAAAAAAAAAAAGTCCGAATTAGTTAAACGTTAAACAAAAGTTAAAGAGATCTTGACCTATAAATAAGGTGAGTTTTAAAAATGTACAATTAGTAGAAAATTTTTTACACTGTATTAAAATCTTTAAATGCATTTTCCGAGAAACTATGTTTTTCAATTTTTACACGGTAAAGTTCACTCTACAGGATTTCTTTTTAAGATATTGAATTGAATTTTCAAATGATGTTTTATTCAGTTTTATCTGCAGTCTAGACTATTATTTAATCTCTGTGTATATATTTATGTATTTTATTACCCTTTTTGTGAGAAAGTGATATTAGTTTTTTGTAAAAAATCGAGTTCTTGCATAAAAATTGACATACTTCAAAAACTTTCAAAAGTATTACAAATCTTATTGCTGTAAGCACAGATAATGGTACTATTTATGTAATCTATAATTATTATCCGAATATATTAATTAGAATTTTCGATATAAGCCTTACCGTAAATGCAATTTTTCACCAAAATTTCACTTAAAATTTCCAATATATATAAAATTATTTTTAATTTTGTGGAAATTGTATTTAAATTCCTAGTTTTATGCAACATTTCGAATAAAAAAATGTTTATTTAGTTGAAAATTTATATATTTCAAAAAAAGTACTCCGGAGGGGGTCACATACCTTAACAGTTTATTAACTGTGCACTCAGAAAAAGTAAGAGGACATTATAGGTGATTACTCTCCTAAATTTAAGCAATGGCCTAACGTTCACCCTTGTTACCCCGCATTCCGGGGGGTGGGCAGGACTTTAGGGGGCCCAAACACTGACTGACGCCAAGTACGGCAAGGAACCCCAAACCCGATTTTGCAGGGGGCCCCTAGTATTCTCCGTTACGCCACTGATTTTAAGCCAAGGTCAAATAAAGAGGAGGGAGATATCTGAGCTAATACCTCTCCTAACTTCCAAACCATGCTAATGGGAACATTTTGAACCTTAACAAATTTAAGATTCATCAGTGCCCCACGACACTTTATTACCAGAAAAAACAAGAAAAAATCTTTTCACATTTTTAATACTAACTAAAATGCGAGACTGCGGAATTATTTCTTGGAAACTGTTACGAAGAGGAAATCTCCAATATTTTCCTTGAACCTTCCATGGTGATGAAGTGCGGCCGATGGTCTTCTCTTTCTATTAGAGCATTTCTCCATAAACTTTTACATTGACATTTTGTTTTCACGATAGGAAACGATCCTACCGACTTTACTGCAATATATTTGCCCGTGAAAAATTCACATTTTGATTAGAGGTGATTAAGTGGTCGAAAAATTGAAAAGGCTTGTTCGTGATCACATAATTTATTAGAGCATGCTTTTCGTACACTGCCAAAATACAAGAGAGAGATTATTCAAACATCACGTTTTTATATACAGGGAGAAGAACATTATAAAAAATACAGTTACGGGTTTAGTCAAAGAGAACAATTAGTTATTTTTAGCAATGGCATCATTATTTAGGGAATATATTAATCCCGTATTAGTAAGGTGCATGAAAACAACTAATGATATTGTATTTCTTGGAATCGCCAATAAATCTATCAAGGTCTAAAGAATCAGTAATATACCAACATAACGTTTTTAATGCCTTAAAAAAAGATAAATTGAGACGGTTTTGAAATAGGGTATTAGGATTTATGAATTAGACATTATGTATAAAGGAGATTCGGATTATGAGTAGATATGAATTGAAGTTATTTCACACACACACATTTACATATATATATAAAAATATATATAGAAATAAATCAGTTTTGATGCTAATTGGATGCTGAAATTCGTTACGAACATAGTTCGTAACGAATTTCAGTATATATGTATATGAATGTATATGAATTTCAAAATATATGTATATAATTATATATAGACATAATTTTTAAAAATTTTCAATATATTTGTAACTATAATCCAAGTCCTAATGACTCGATTATATATAATAAAACTGTTTAATTTAAAAGAACTATATTTAAAAGAAACTCACACTGAAATTATTCAAAAAGCAATTGTCTTAAAAATTAACCAAATTGATGTAAATTTCACTGTCTAAATTATTATTTTGGAGTACCACAATTTACATTTTTGTGTTTTGTCCAATTTAAGAAACACATTGATAATTACTCTGCCGCTTATATTCTTCGTAGGAAATTTCGCCGTAGGAGTATCGCCTTTCTCCAAAGACGCTATTTAATTTTGAATAAGAAATTATATTTCTTGATATTAAGATTGTGTGTGTGCTCCAGAGTGAAGAATTATTATTATTTTTTGAAAAAAAATAAAATAATTTTTTCATGTATTTCAAGAGAGAGAGAGAGAGAAAGAAAAGAAAATTGTGGGTGAATATACGTAGATAAATAGTACAACAGGAATTGAATAGGAACTGAAAACTCGTCTGTCGAGTCTTTTGTAGAATGGGGAATCGTTTTAGGAAAGACTCAACGGCTTGGTTATTGTGTTTTTTTTTTACCTTCACAGCGGAGGGGGACGGGGACAGTTCGGAATCGGAAAGGGAGGGGAATTGTGAGTGGAACGGAATTAAAGAACCCCCTATTCTGATCTTCACAACGAAGAAAAATGGTTCTGAACAGGATAATAATCGAAGACATTCGTCTGCCAAGTTTTCTGCTCCAGGCAGCGAGGGGAGGTTTGGAACACAGCAAAAAATAGGTTTCTGGCGGAGTACCGACTTGAGCGTTCTCGCTTGTTGGAGGAATAGATTCAAAAGAACAAGTAATTCTTTAGATCCCCCATCCCTATGTGTGTGTATTAAATTAAATATGTGAACAATGCGACACTGGTGTCTTACAAGCATTTCACCAAAGAAAATACATTCAGTAAGCTAATAAGAGAATAAAACTGATAAGACAATTGAGACTATAATTCGGTTTTTATCCGATTTTAAAAAATTATAATTCAAATGATATTAGGAAATTAAGCTATTTACTACAGTTATAAAAGTTTTTTTTACCTTTTTAACTATAAATTAAGAGGGACCTAAAAAAACTCTCATTACTCTAAAAACGTAACATAACAATAAAATTAATGTAGAATTTGTAAGCAGATTGATATGATACTGAAAATGTGTTTGCAATGAAAGATGCACACCGGGAACTTAGTCTCAACTCCGATTTTGAATCCGTTCGTATAAATCTTTTAGTCTTTGGGGCTATGGAATTGATTAAAATTAATAATTCTCTTAAATGCTTTCACAGAGTGGAGGGAAATAAAATTTTCTCATTGGAAGGACTATCAATAATAATCTCTCCAATAAATACAGAGTGTACGGACTTAAAGTATCCAAAAGTAATGGTTTATTTTTTGGAACTACCCATCAGAATGTAATGAACTGTTCATTCATGGATTCGAAAACTCTTCGAGATTTTTTGGGTATAGTCCGATCGGCCGCATTATTCAGCAATTGCAGACGATAAACTTTTTACCCTGATTTCATTAGTGAAAATGTGGACGCCACAGTAAAAGTGCAATGCATACTTTGGTTAACGGAATTTAACTCAGTCACGCATGGTCAGGGACGTGTTCGAACAGAATGGAATGTTGATCCTCCGACGTCAAAATCTATCCACCAATGGGAAAGAACTGTAAAAGAGACGGGAACTTTGGTATCTTAAACTGACAAGTATCCTTAAGTTTTCGTGATAGAAGACACTCTTGAGCGTGTGTGTGATTCATTTTGTAGGAGTCCTGATAAGTCTATTAAGCAAGCCAGAAACTACATTCCATTCTGTTCTAACACGTCGTTGTACACGCATGACTGAGTTAAATCCTGTTTAACTGAAGTGCGCACAACACCTTTTGCCGTGGCGTCCACATCTATATTAATGAAATCAGTGTAACAAGTTTATCGTCTGCGCAGTGGCGTAGCGTGGGGATGCAGAGGGGGCCATGGCCCCGGGCGCATATGAAAAGGGCGCCGGCAAGCACCACGATATTTAAATTCAAAAAATATTTCAAACTCCAAATCGCACCCGCGTGACGAAACTGACGGAAACGAGTGAAAGCTTTAATACACGCACAGATGCAGGAAGTTTATTAGTCGCTATGCAATCGCATTTGTTTCTATGTTACTTAGGCTTCTGACAGCCGATATTGTGTGAAGTTAATGATACTCAAAATTATTTTCAAACAGATGGACTTAATGTCCATCAATGTGCTTAAAAAAAATACGTGCTTTACAGACGGTATTAGAAGCAAAATGCGAGGAATTCGTGGATGACGCTTTAATATATACTAAAAGTTTATGTGAAGAGCTTGAAATTTTTTTTGAACCCCCAAGACGAATCAGGAACAAGCACATATTTGGCAACGTAAGTAAAGACGTTCAGTTATCATCCGAAGATGACTTGAGGCGAACGATGTTTTCTTCAATAGACAGAGTAACTGCTGAAATTCGAGACAGATTCCAGCAGTTGCAGAATCTAGCGCAAAAATATGCTTTGTTAAGGCCTTAAGTGATTTTGAGCATGTATGAACTTAACTTAGATCAACTCCTCAAGACATTAATAAAGAATTCCAACTTGAGTGCGTACGTCTACAAGCTTTCGTAGCTGCAACAGACCCAGGCTGTAAAAAAGAACTCATTGGTCCGGCTCTCTCTGGGTTTATTAAAACATATTATTGAGTCAAAACTTGGCTTGACAAAGATGGCTTACCAAACATTATCATAATGTTGAGAATTTTTAACATCTAACACACACACACACACACACACACACACACACACATCAGTAATGCTAGTTGCGAGAGAGAAAAGCTTCTCTAAACTAAAATTAATCAAAAATTATTTCAGATCAATATGTTCCCGTTAAGGCTGACAAATTTAGTTATTCTGGCAATTGAACACATGACATACATATTGATATTAAAAATTGTATAAAAGATTTTGCTATGAAACAAATAATATTAATAAAAAAAATTAAGTCTCAATTCCTTCTTAGATCAACAAAGAAAAATTTTATTTTAGCTACTTTTTATTAAATAGATTCAATTAATACACACATGTATATACATATGACAGAATCGCAACATTAAGTGGTCATTGATTTTTATTAATTATCATTAAAGTATCGTATTGTTACCCAAAACAGTCATGTAGTACATAAAATTTCAGTTCAACTGAGAATGCTTTAAAATGTGAGGAAAAAAAAATCTTTTAAAGTTTTGACAAAAGTCGCCAAAAATGATGCCAACGTGACTGAATTTGTGTAATTCTTTGAATAATTAGTTTTAATGAATTAATTTTTATTAAATTATTAAACTACTTATTTGTCATCAAAAAATATGTATATAAAATTTCAGCTCAATTGGGGTTTTTTAAAATGTAAACGATTGAAAATTCCACCAAGATAAATAAATAAATGAGAGTGGGAAGTAATAGTAGGAGAGAGGGGGTTGAAAAAACGAAAAGTGCTTTTAATACAAAAAAAAAAATTTAAAGGTTTTTTTTTTTCCCAATTTTTTTGACTAAAAAAATAAGGGAAAAATTTTCCCAGTCGGCCCCATGCGGCGAAAGCCCACCTACGCCTGGCTAAAAGACAGTTGGGGGACAATTTTAAAAAAATATAAAATTGGAAACAAACGGCCATGTTTGTGAATGTGTAACGTAATTTGAATGAGGATTAACACCCTGGGGTTTTTAGGGGGTTGGGGGGGCATATTAACGTTGAACTGTAAAGCTACACGAGGGCTGTTGGTGACAAAACCTTAATTTTGGTTTCATTTTAATAAAGGGACGACAGCCGGGGCTGGCCCCCCTCCTAATTTCCCACCCCAAAACCCTAGGGAAGTTTTGAACCTCCCAGATTCAACGTGCACGCTCGTCCCCGGGGGTTTCAGCGGAGGGCTGGAACTCAGCCGCCAGCCCGAACCCCGTGCCCTTGACCCTAACAGAGGCGTAGCTACCCCCGTATCAATGATATGGGGCCCCCAAACTTTAAGCAAAATTCGCAGCATTAAAGGGTCCTAAAATAAGGTCCATCAGGCCTAGCTAGTGCTAACTCCATCCCCCCAAGTTGGATTTGGATGAATATGATTTGACCAGTAAGCTAGCATTTGAGTTTGACCACCAACTCTCCAAGTACTCAGGTAAGAAGTCCTATTGCTATTACGTGGCCGTGGTAGCCGAGTGGTATAGGTATCGGATCGTGGCTTGCTTTGTCACTTCGACCCCTACCAAAAAGACCCACCGGGGGGCAGCGATGCACGTTAAATCTTCAAGGCGAAACGTCCCCCCGTTGGTGTGGTGTTGGAGAAGTGCCATCTCAGGTGTCGCCCACGTCATTGACCATGGTTCTTACGGGGTCCGTCGAAAACCCTCGGAGTCAGGCGACGTTAATATTCAACAATCAATCAACCATTTTACCCTGCCTAAAAAAGTATTTAGGGTTTTTAAATTTTAAAATATGGGTTTTATAAAAGGGGTAAAAAAATTAAAAAAAAAATTCCCTGCAACCCGATTTTAGATCTGTCTGTGTACACCTCCTCATTTGAGTTGAAAATTTATTCAAAAACTTTTTCTAAATGTTTTCTAGGCGGGAAAAATTTTTAAAAGGGGCCACAAAACCAAAATAAATCGGTTTACAGTTTTTTCCGATTTTTTGTTTGTAATTCTTTTATTGAAAAGGGTTGGGGGCCGATTGACTTGTAAAGCGTTTTTTAGGGGGTTTTCCCCTTTTTAAATTAAACCTTTAATGGTTTGGGGGAAGGGAGAAGGGAAAAGGGGCCCCCATTCCCCCCATACTGTGAGTTACGTTAATTTCAAAGATAGGTTTCCTGTGGAACGCCGTACCACCAACATGTGATGTTCACCTGAATGCAACAAAATACTTTTATTCAAATGAATGAGGTTTGTTATATTATAAATGTTATAATAACAAACCTGTTGTTATAATTTTATTATGAAAGATTTGGTCAATAACTGTATTGATATTTGATTTGCAAAGATCTTCGGAACTTCCCTGTGGTAACATGATAGACAGTCTGCAAAAGCTTGAATCACCGTATTTATTCGAATCGAAGTCGCGCTATCGATTCCAAGCCGCACCCCAAATTCTGAGCAAATTTTTATGAAAATGGAAAATAGTGCAAAAGGATTTATTTCGATATTCAATTTTACGAAAATAAAATAAATTTGAGAGAACTAATAAAAAGTGAATAATTAGTTATTTTATCAGTATTATAAACTTTTAAACACATACATGAACCTTTAATTGCTCTAATTGCCCTCTTTAATGAATTTTTTCCCCCTTCGACTCTAAGCCGCACCTGATTTTCAGTGGCATGAATATTGAAAAAAAATGTGTGCGTGTATCAGTGTGAACACGAGGTAGAAGTTAATTTCTTTGGCTTATATGTATTGAATTGTATAATTAAGTTACATCAAGTGAGTGATTTTGGAATTTTATGGCGCAAGAGCCGAATTCGGCTATACTGCGCCAAACATTTGTTTAAATTTCAAAAATAATTAAAAATCTAAAGCATTGATATGAACACCCTTTTTTTTAGAATATTAAAAAGCAAAATTAAATTAAGCACCAAACATATATTAAAATTTTAAAACATTTCAAACATGGGTCTATGGTCTAGACGGGAAAAGAAGGAAAGGGAAATATTAAGTTATCAAAGGCTTGTGGTTAATTTTGAATTCTTCATGAGCAAGTCGATGACGATAAAAATCTCTGTAAGTTGACAGAGTAGCATCTTCACTTTCTTCAACATAAGGTACTTGATGTTGTGGTTCCTGAACTAGTTCGGACAACGACGTTTGTACTCTCACATACACTCAGCTGATGTTTTCTACGTGTCGCGTTGATATCTTGACAAGTTAATCCTACAAATTCATGTGGCCGCGGTAGCTGAGTGGTATAGGTATCGAATCGTGGCTGGCTTTGTCACGAGTTCGAGCCCAGTACCACTTAAGACCCGCCGTGTAGGGCAGCGATGCACGTTAAATCTGTCGAGAGCTGAAACGTCCTCCCGTTGTGTGGTAGTTAGGAGAGGGGGGTGCCATCTCAGGTGTCGTCCACGTAAATTGACCGTGGCTCAAAATTACGTGGTCCATCGCCAAAAGCCCTCGTATAGCTGAACAGTGCGACGTTAATATTCACTCACTCCTATAAATTCATGCGAACGATTTAAATTGTCATCAGTGATAATATATATATACACTCACTCATATAAATGCTTGACTATACATTTACTCATTTTGGTATACCACTAGACTCAGGCAAACACTTATACATACTTACACAAATACATCCCTACCTTACGTTAATCGCGTAACGAATATTTTCCCTATCATGCCAAAAGAATTTATCTTCAAAAAACTGAGGCTTAGATTCGAGTATAAATGTAGTAATTATTATTCAGAGAGAGAGAGTTATATTAAGGCGCCGCACTTTTAAGCTCCATAGCCCAGTACCACTAAAGACCCGCCGTGTAGGGCAGCGATGTACTTTAAATCTGTCGAGAGCTGAAACGTCCTCCCGTTGGTGTGGTAGTTAGGAGAGGGGGGTGCCAGCTCAGGTGTCGTCCACGTCAATTGACCATGGTTCAAAATTACGTGGTCCGTCGCCAAAAGCCCTCATGTAGCTGAACTGTGCGACGTTAATATTCAATCAATCATTTAAGCTCCATGAGGGCTATTGATGACGGAGTTCGTAATTTTGAACTACGGTCGAGGACGATATCTAAGCTTGTGCCCCCTCTCTAAATTACCACACACGCTAAAGGGAGGACTTTGAGCCACGGCAGAATTAAAGTGTAAGGGTCTCTACACGGCAGGTGTTTAGTGCCACTAAGGCTCGAACTCTTGACACATCGACCCCAAACTCACGACCATGAACACTAGGCTACTGCGCCCTGTAATAGGCCGCGGTGGTAACGGACTCGTGACAGGTGTGTCATGAGTTCGAGTCTCGTTCAACGCAAGATCCACCGTGTAGGGGAGTGATGCGCGTTAAATCTCTTGAGAACTCAAATGTCCTCCCGTTGGTGTGGTAGTTAGGAGAGGGGGAACCAGCTCAGGTGTCTTCCTCATCCCTTGACCATGGTTCAAAATTATGAGGTCCATCATTAAAAGCCCTCGTGTAGCTGAACAGTGCGACATTAATATTCACTCACTATTCACTCACGCGACCATTAATATCAGTAAGAATCAAAGTCGTGTGTTGAGAAATTTTGTTAGTTTTAATATTAGTATAAAGGCTATATGTGACGCGGAAACCATAATTTTAAATCAAGATCTGGCTTCTCACTCTCCAAAGTACCACATCATGCTAACGTGAGGATTTAAAGTCTAAATAGATTAAACGTCCATCAGCTCATCTACAGAGGTAGTCAGTCTTAAGTGATACCAAGATTCGAACCCACAACTCAACGGAAGCAATACTGGCCACGAATCCAAGACCATGACCACTGGGTTACCAAGGCCACTCATTATCTGAAAGATAAAATAATTTTTTTGGGAAGAAGGTGTTACGCTTAGACATCAAAATAATTCCTTTTAAATTTTATCTTTGATCTTAAACAGTGGCCGCGGTAGCCGAGTGGTATAGGACCATGGCTTACCTTGTCATGAGTTCGAGCCCAGTACCACTAAACACCCGCCGTGTAGGGCAGCGATGCACGTTAAATCTGTCGAGAGCTGAAACGTCCTCCCGTTGGTGTGGTACGGTAGTTAGAGAGGGGGGATGCCAGCTCAGGTGTCGTCCACGTCACTTGACCATGGTTCAAAATTACGTGGTCCGTCGCCAAAAGCCCTCGTGAAGCTGAAGAGTGCGACGTTAATATTCAATCAATCAATCAATTGATCTTAAACAAAGCTTTTCGAGTGTTTCGAATTTTTATTACCCAAAGTAATTTCGCCTCGTGAAATAAAGAGGTGAAAAATAATAATTTAAGTATTACAGCGTTCACTAATGATACGTTTCGTTTGAAATATTATCACTATAGTTCAATAATCAGTTTTATTCAGAGCTTTCAATTTTGATTTTTCAGTAATTAAGGAATTATTGTCCGAAACATTCACTTTGTATCGTGGATGACTTGATGGGAATTTTGAAGTCAAGTATATAATCCTTAGTTTCAATTTTTTTTAAAATCTTTATATATATATATATATATATATATATTACGTAGTAGTAATTTTAGCACTATGCAATGATATTAATATGAGACAGCAAAATAAAAAACGAGCTATAATAAATACGGTTATGCTGGAGTATGTAGTACCTTAAATATTAATGTACTCTTAGATGTCGCCCTTATTTAGGCATTTTGGGATCGGCATCTATTTTCGATTCGCGATTTAATTTAAATGTACTAAAAATAAAACTGTTTAGTCACACATAATTTTTAATACATCTCGATTTTATACTTCTTTCAAATGCAACAATTGTATATTACTGTCGAACCTCTAAATAACGAAATCGCTAAATTCCGAGAAAAAGTTCGTTATATGGAAAATTCGTTATATGGAGTTTCATCTTTTAATGTACTTTATATAAACCACATAGAACAAATTGTAAATTCATAAACATTATAGATTAAAAAAGGCAATTGTTCACACCTTTTTAAAATTAATATATATTTATTTTATATATCTTACCCTTCAAAAAAGAAAGGAAAACATCAAGAAAAAAAAAATGTCGAAGAATTCACTGTATTTTCAATATCAAGCAAATAATTTTATACTAAAATTAATGAATTTTAAGGACATTTTATAATTTAAAGCATACAAGTAATTTTAAACATACATTGTTTTATAATTAGAACACGGGGACACAGGACAACTCCACTGAGGGTGAAAGAGGACATCGAAGATGTTTCTAGTGAACTGGGCAATGGGGGTTACAGGTTGCCCTTCTTGGATGTAACGTCCTGAACTCTTGCTCTCGGCGAGTTAGGATCTAATAAAACCAGTTCAAAAGATTTATGACCACCATAAAATGTATTTTAAAGAGAGAATAACTTGAAATTTTTTCAGAAAAAAGGGAGAACAAAACTTGAATCCCAAAAGAAAAAGTTCGTTACATAGAAAATGCACTGCTTGCTATTGAGAGGTTATTTTACGAAGAAAATCGGGAAATGTGCAAGGTTTCAGGAAAAAGTATACGCTATGTAGAAAAATTCACAATATGGAGGTTCAACTGTATTTTATTAGAATAAAATGGTTTTTATGATTCGCGAATTTAAATTTAAACAAATCAAGACGCCAAGAGAAATAATAAAGAACGAGAAACAGAAAGAAAAAGAATGAATGTGTTTATTAGCGTTGTAATATATAGTGTGTAATATGAGAGAGTTATTGGTGATGGACGTCGCAATTTTAAACCAACGCCAACGAGAGAGTACATAATTTCACGTCTACTGGAGAATTTTGGGCCACGGAAGATTTAACATGCATCAACCGCTCTTTTCGGTAGGTCTTCAGAGGCGTGAGTGAGGGTTTTATTTATGTCGTACTAAAAAGCAACATGAGAGCTATTGGCAACGGACCTCGTATATTTGGACCTCGGTCAAATGATTAAGGTGCCACCTGAGCTGGTATCCTCTCTTCCTAACGGCCATACCGAGGTACGTCTTAATACTTCTTGAGGCCCTGGGTTCCTACACAAAGTATGTCACACCTATGACCATTAAAAGTAGATAGTACATAACATACTTATCAAATACTCGAACAAACAATAACCCGAAACAAACAAATTTACATGAATTACAATCGCACAAACCGGCTCGACCGACTGCCACCTTTTGACAATGAATAACTATGGTGGTAGGCCTGGGTCTATAGATAGACAATGGTCCTCACATAAATTCAGTTGACATATCGTCCGAAATTCCCAATTTTTTTTAGAATACATCCGGAAATAACATTTGACCGTTGCAATTGTTAAAATTCGTGATCTTATTAAGGCTAAGCCATGGGCCAATTGAGCCCAAGCACAGGGCCTCAGCCACAGTAAAATCCTGATCCAAATAGTTTTGTTTGTCAAATGTTATTCCTGGACATATTTCCAAAGAAATTGAGAATTTCAAACTCTATGCCAACTGGTAATAGTGGCGAATTTAAAATGTAGAAAAAGAATTTTATATATAATAAAACTTAATGTTATTGTGGATTGCTTTTACTGAACTTTACATGTATATGCACCAAAAGGGTCACTACTTTTGCTTAAGGGCAGAGATGTCTTAAGACTTCTTGAGACCCTGGGCCCCTACGCAAATGTAGGCCCTGGGCCCATACACAAATTTAGGCCCTACCTATGACCCTTAAAAGTAAACGGTACATAGCATAAATTGTGAAAAACTCGTATAAACAATAACCCGAAACAAATAAATGTGCATGACTTACAATCGCACAAACGAGCTGGATCGACTGCCGCCCTTTGACTGAATGAGTAATGATGATAAATGGTGATAGGCCTAGGCCTATACAAGGACGATGGTTATCACATGTAGCCAGTTGACATATCGTCTGAAATTCCCAGTTTTTCGAAGGATACAACCGGAAATAACATTTGACAGTTGAAATTATTCAAATTCGTGATCTTACTAAGGCTGAAATGAGAACTAGACGCCGAGGCACTGGGCCCGGGCCCATTCGTCCCATGCCTTAACACGTCTTTGACCATACCACACCAACAGGAGGACATTGAGTCTCGACAGATTTAACATGCATCAGTCTCTTTATATGTCGTATGTTTGGTGGCGTTGGGACTCGAATCCGCGAGACGCTGGCCACGAGTTCTTAAACCTAATCACTAAGGTATACCATGGCCACATTTTTTTTTCAGACTTTACTTTTGTCCTCACAGTTTATATGTTGAAATTCAGATGGCGCTTTTTATTGTACAGTTATCAATAACGAAATGTTAATTCGGAAGATTCTCAATTTTTTAAAAACTGTAGTCCCCAATCCTGGGCAACGGACTGGTACCGGTCCGTGGATCAAATGGTACCGGTCCGCCCAAGGAACATTAAGTTATTTCCATTTTATTTACTGTGGTAAATTCATCTCGTGCCACTTTCCATAGAAATTACTTTATATTCCATGTTAAATAACTTAATATCCATTTTTTTGGGTAACTGTATTTCATTTTGTGAAGGCATATTTAAATAATACATTTAAAGTTAAAATTATTAAATCAAAACATTCTAAAATATAAATAATCAACGTCTCCAGGACCGTCTCTAGCAGTTTTACCACACCGGACAAAAATGGAAAATGCCGCCCCTCTCTTTTTATATATATATTATCATTTTAAGTCTTATAAACTTCAAAATATTTCGAAATTAAAGACATAAATACTTGTTATTATTTCAAACGAGTGAAATGAAAGAGAAGAAATCGTCTATTTAAACAAGCCAATTTCTTCGAAAAATAATCTCTATTAATGATGGGGATCACAAGCGTTATAGTTTTAACTTATTATAACTAAAATAAAACATCTTCTGTAGCTCTCTATCTACCAAAACCTTTTATTACCCTTGTCCTCTTTTGGGCAGCTGAAACCGGACATCGTAAAGGTGAAAGGAATGTCCGTTGTGACCTCACTCCTGGATGGGGAGAAAGTTACTAGTGAAAGATGTGAAACCCACCTCGAACCCTTCAAGTTTCAATTTAAAAGATAACTGTCATTAAATATATACAGTACAAAATATAAAAAAATAAGATACGTGAAATATATATATATATAAAAAATCCCAAAATTTACACCCAATAAAAAATTCTTTTTTGAAACAAAAAAAAAATAAAACCCTTTAAAAAGGCCCTTTAAAATTTTCCCCGCCCGGCAGAGGTCCATTTTTTCCGCCCCTTTGGATCTCACCCTCAGTGGGCCGTGGTACAATTATCGAACGTTGACCAGTCCGCGGCGATAAAAGTTTGGGCTGCACTGTTCTAAAAGGTGAAACATACAAAATAATGATTCAGAAAGGAAAATCATTCGAAAATATGTTGAGATTTTAGCATTCCAATCTCTGGTGAAGTGGGATTTTTCTCTTGTTTTTTATTTCTTCAGTGAGTGAGAGTGAACGTCACACTATTCAGCTACACGAGAGCTTTTCGCGACAGACCTCTTAATTTCGAACGTGACGAGGTGACATCGAGGTTTTCAAGTGACGAGAACGACATCTGAGCTGGCACCCTCCTCTCCTAACTTCCACACCGCACCAATGGGTGGACGTTTGAGTTCTCGACAGATTTACTATCATCTAAGTTAGCTCCTCAATTTCCAAGGTCCCACCCCGAGGACACCTCCCCGAGGGAGGCAGAGATCTTCCAACTATCTTCCCCTGACATTATATATATATATATAACCTCTATAAAAAAAATAGGAAGGATTTTCAATTCAACAAATATTTAGAGTGCCCACATGCCACACAGGTCCTATACATTGACAAACATGCCTTCTTCGGGATTTGAATCTAGGCTTTACGGTACAGTCAGCATCATTAACTACTATACTGTCTGGGCGGCTAATTATTAATGTAAATAATCTGGTCATTTTTTATGTTATAAAACGAAAAAAATTCATTTCTTTTTTTTCGTTCCAAGAATTTGGGAAGTATTCTGTAGTGAATGCTTCTGGCTGTTTCCAGCTGCCTATTTCCGACCGACCAAAATAGCCGCGGTAAACTAGTGGTGATGATTATGAACTTTTGTGAGTGAGTGATTATTAACATCACTCTGTAAAATAATACTAGGGCTATTGATGATGGGCCTCATTTACCAACTTGGTCAAATGACGAAGACAACACCTGAGTTGGCAACCCTCTCTCCGAGCTTCCACAACACGCCAAAGGGCACGAATTCGTTTGCTCGGATAGGGGAGTGCCAGCTTAGGTGTCGCTCTTGTCACTTGACCACGGTTCAAAATTATGTGGTTTGTAGCCGATAGCTCTCGTGTCGTTTTAGAGGGCGACATTAATAAACACTCACTCACTCACTGAACGATTCAAAGATTCACTGACCACAGGCAATAAACCTCGTAACGTTGAGTCACGATCAGATGACGAAGTCGTAACTTGAGCTGGAACTCCATTTCTAAAACCACGCCGCTTCAAGTAGTTCAAAATTATGAGGCGTATTGTAAATAATTAGTAGACTTTTACGTCGGGTAGAAGTTTATACTACTCAGAAACATTCATTACAATAAACAAATTAATGACGGAAATTAAAATGAACTGTGAAAAACTGCTTTAAAATCAGGAACCTATTTCAGGACTCGAACTCAAGATCCGACAGAAACAACACCGACCATGACTCTCAGCTGCCGTGGCCACCTAAAGGTGTCTGAAAACTTTTTTCATTTTAAAATATTGTAAAATAAATAGCTAATAAAATTAAAAATAAACACTTAGATATTTGATACATGTTTTTATTATTGTGAGTGGATATCAAAAACACAAACATTGAGAGCAAATGCGAGCAGCTATAGGTGTAATAAATGTTATGCTATTGTAATAAATGTTATGTACACAAAATTAAGTTTTTAAACTTTTAAAATTTCGAATTTATTTTTATTTATTTATTATTATTATTATTTCGATCTGTTATGAATTGTCATAACATGAAGGAAAAACCATTTAAAATATATCTCCCATTTCGTACACATTTTTAAAAAGATCTTTATTTTATTTTCAATAAAATTTTTTATGTAGTATTCTCTTATATATGTGAATGGTAAATGTCTATTGTACGATTTTTGCTGGAAAATATTTTCAGGTAGCTCACTAGCGTAAATAAATAATAATAAAAAAAATAACCTATAAAAAGAAATTTTAAAAGAAAAAAAAATCAATGGAGATATTTATCCCTGCCTCTGCTTGTTAGATATTATGACAACTTTAAAGAAATATTTGCTACTTGATGGGAAAGGATATCGAATTTGAGAAATATGAAATGGGAAAATCAGTTCTGATAAATGATTTTTATATTTATAAACAATTTAAAATGTATGGTAAACTAATATAAGTTACTCTAAAATTAAACATATGATAATTTTAAAATTATAATTATTTGTTACATATTATTTTAGTCTGAACTCTAAAGAGAGGATCATCTATCATGTTCGCGCTAAATTTATTACTCTGATAACTGAACTTATTATTCTGAGAAGATAAGAAAGATTAATTTATATGTTCATAGTTAGAGTTACAGTAGTAATATATCCGATTTATTTTTTTATAAACGACGTACCGGCACAGAGAGGAAAAAGGTACAATTTAAATAAGTTATATTTTGATAATTATAGTTTGATTCCAATTGCATTCGTGGAAACTGAATTAAATATAGGATATAATCTGTTTTGTAACTCATTCACCAAGTAATTCCTTATATATTTTTTAAATATATGCTATTTATTATCATAGGCACATCAAATCATTCAAGTATTTTTTTATTTTATAAACAATGCAATAAAATAATTTTCCGGTTAAAAATGTGTTTATTAATGAATCAATTTTGATAGTTTAAGAACTAAAAGCGACAGAAGCGGGGTTTTTTTTGGGGAATAAAACTTTTTGAAATAATTTTTTATGAAACATTTTTGGAATATAATGAAATTTAAATTAGGAGAAAAGTTTTTTTTTTTTGTTTTGGTTGTATATATAATATTTCTTCTTTTCTAATTTTGAAAGAAATATTTTATTTCTACATATTTTTGGATTTCATACTAGTTTTTTTTTATATTTTAAAGTTGTTTTATACTAGTAAAAATTTTTCAAACATCAGTATTAAGCTGAAGATAAAAGAAATGTATTTGCAATAAAAAAAATCTTTCTAAAGACTGATATAAAGGAAATATATCGCTAAAATCATTCACGCCATTTTTTTTTATGTAAAGAAAGAACTAAGATATAGAAATGGTATCTGACTAATTTAAAACGATTTTTGAATTTATTGAGAACTATTTACAAAATTTAATTTTATGTAAAATATTAAATTTATATAATCCAGTGCACTCATGTATAAATAAGATGTGGTGAATCCAAAATCCTTTATTTAAAAATTTTCGAATATGCTATTTTTCAACACAATTGAATAATTATAATTTTTAAAGCAGTTCAATTTTAATATTTTTTTCCAAAAAAAAAAAATCCCAAACATATTTTTTTTTATTCCCTTATGTTTAAATGATTAGTGCAAACACTTTTGGCGAGTAACTGTGCGACATAAATATCGAAAACAATTTGGCGAATTTCGAGGATTCGCGCGCTCAGTGTCTTTTCGGAGAGTCACCGAAAAACATCTCAGCTCTCCCATGATGCATTGCTCGCAACCCATGCTTTTCGCGCCCAGCGTTCACCACTTTTCACAATTCAGCTTTTGGCGTGAGGAAAGATGGCGGTCTCGCAAGCTGTTGTTCCAGTACAACAAACCAATGTTGTAGTTACTCAACATGAAGTCTACAATCCTCATGCGACCATAGAACAATTAGGTACTATTCAAATTCCTGTGCAACCTGACGATACAGGGCCTCCACCTGCGAAAAAAGGCCGTGAATCTACAGGAAAATGGAAAGGATATGACAGCAAAAGAGTTTTTAAGAAGGAATGGGAAGAGAGATACGGTAAGTGTGTTCGCCGCGCTTTTGGCGAGATCGATGTCGTTTCGGTACTATGGCGGCCGCTCGGGCTTTCGGGGCGACGCCCAGGACGCCAATCTTTAAGGTAACACTAAAATTACGCCAAATGAAGAACTTGATAGCAGAAAATGAATGCTGTCGAGTGTGTCTTCGTTGACCATATCTAGGGGACATTAAAATACATCTTTTTAAAATAACTAAGTTTCATTTAGTACATATCTTATCCAACAATAAAATGGCGTCGTCGTTCTGTCGTGTTGGAAATTCTGTTGTCTCTTATTTGTGTGGAGACCGGGATTACAGCGAATTCTTGAATTTTGAAGAAAATGGCTTATTACTTCTTATGATGTAATGAGTTTTATAGTTTATTGTAATATTTACTCCAGCAATTAATATCAAATGTGCTTTAATTGTGCTGAATCTAGTTACAAAATATTTGCTAGTTTATTTTAAGTTCTGAAAGTGAAATAGCCCTATCTTAAGCCTAATAAAAACTACAAAGCTATTGAGAACTACTCGTACATTGTGCGCTTGCTATACGAGTAGAACAATAATTTTTAAAAAATTTATAAACGTTTTTTTATTATATTAATAAAATATTTAATAGAAATGTTAATTTGATGTTGAACACTTTATTTAATATCATACGAATGTTCTAAATTAGTACTCAGTTTGTGATGTGAATTCTTTTCATTATAACGAATTCACAAAATACATTTTGAGCAATAACTCATACTTTTTTCTGTAAAATTAAAAATTTTTATAAACTCGTTTCATTAGAGTTCTGGTAAACCATTCTTATTAAAGTTCTTAATTTTTGTATCTGTAAAATTTCTGAATTTGTAAAGTAATGTGAAAAATACAGATTTAAAGTATTCATAAAACCAAAAAAAAAAAAAATCGTTATATTAAGTATTCTTTCCGACTTAAATTTTGTCAGGAAAATGAAACATCGAACAACTGAATAAATAGAAAATCTTAATGTTCGGAAATCATTAAGCAATATTTGGTTGACTCCTGTTTAATGTAAAATACACGTATTCAACGGTAACTGCACGAAAATTTCGAGTAAAATATTACTCTGCAGTACTATTTCCACGAGTAGATATTTTTCCACGCGACTTGTATTATTTGATTTAAAATCCGAATCAAATATTGGATAATTGGAGGAATAAATTTGAGATTGTGCCTAATTAAAGTTAGAATTTTTCCCAATAAATTTTAAATTTTATTAAAATTAACATAACCTTGTACTAAATCATGAAATAAATTTTTGTTTTATTTTGCTGAAACACGTTTACAATGCCAATACATTAATATATTTTTGGAAGTTTTTAAATTTATTATGAGGGAATTTTTATAAAAAGATCAATATAATTTTCTGGGATGTGACACTGTTTTTAATTATTTTGTCAAGCTGATGCTATCCTTTTACAAGAGATGCATTATTAGTAGTGGACACATTCAGGTATTATTAAATTAGTAGTATTTCTTCATTGATGGATATATTGACATTAATTGTCCTAATGAACAGATAGCTTTAATAAACTCATTTACTACTGATCTGTCAATTCTTAATCATTGTCTTCCTGATATTAGAAGGCCCTATTAAAGTCTAGATGTATATATTTCTTTTCATTAGCTCTGTTCATGAGTTTGTACAAATGTGTAATATAAACTTAGTGAATGTAAATTAACTTTTTGCACATTTTAAATACATACAAGTGATTGCATTTTTCAAAAGTAGTATCAAACAAAATAAATGGATTCTTATGTATTAGCGTCACTGCAGCAAATGTTTTGCTGCACGAATCTTGCCTAGTAACAAAACATTCATTCTTGTGTGTTTTATTTTAAGAAAAATGATTCTCGTGGTGCAATTTTGGCTGTGGAGATGCTAATATGTAAGTACCAATGAATGTTAACTGCCATTATGCATTAAACATATCCTGTTACTTGATAATTTTTCCTTTGATACACATTTTTTTAATCTTGGCAAATGCAGCTTTTGACTCTTGTAACAGTTTACTCATTAATTTTTTGGAAGGCTAAAAATATTACAGATATAAAGTTTTGTTAACAAGTACCAACATGTGTGTGTGTGTGGAATATTGCTTACAAAAATGGTTTTTTAACCTACCGTAAAATCCGACGTATAATGTGCACTTTTAACATAAAAAATAAGATCGAAATTTATGGGTTGCGTTATACGCCGGGTATAAAAATGAAAGCTTTAAAAATAAAAATGGAGATAGGAGAAAAAAATTAGACTTCTACGCATATCAAAAAATTGTTTCTTTAAAAGAAATGGCATTCCTTACGAACTTAAAGGGTTATAATTCTAGAAATATATATACTAATTTTTCTAAAGCTTTGAATAATAACCAAATATTTGATTTGAAAACATCAGAATATTACACACATATATTTCAGGTTCCATAAAATAGGAGGTGCACGTTATACAGCAAATATACCAAAAAAATTAAAAGTTGCATCTTGAAAGTATGGGTGCGCGTTATACGCCAGATTTTATGGTAATATTTTCTAAAGAAATAATTTATACAATTTAACTAAGAGTAAAACAATAGATAAAATTTCCATTTTTGTAGATTCCCTCCCCCTCCCCCTAGTTCATCTGTCTAATAAATATTTTTTTATTTCAACTTCTGATTCTTGCTAAATACATTTTTTTTTAGGGGACAAGCATGTTCGTACAAAAATTTATAGTTATGGAAGTACAAAAATAAACTTTTTGAATGCTATATGCTCAGCAGTTCATATATAGTGTGTTGCAGTGCCCTAGGGAACCATGGCTTCTTCCTAGGGGTGTCAAGGAAATTTTAAAGTTTATTATTTTAGTCATATTGCAACTCTGTGTATATATTTATTTCAAACAGGGACAGCAAGTTGAAAAAGTTTGAGAATCACTGTTTTAATCCAATGTTTTCCAAACTTAAGAACTTCATGGATCATTAAATATATAATATTATATTTGACGAACACTAATGTGAATTTAGAAAAAAGGTAAATACATTGATGCATGATAATAATCAGAAAACTTATTTTATTAATGTGAAATGCACCCAATCAAGGTAAAGTTAAAGAGAAATGATATTAACTATTTGTTTGTAAAATGTTTACCACATTGATAGTTAAAGGAAAAAGTCTACTGTCTCTATAATATGGTTACTAAATAGCACTGACTGTAGGTAGTTTTAAATATGAGTTACAATCAAAACACTAAACATCTCACTAATATGCATACTTCATTCACTTTAAAATATATAACACGCACAAAAACCTTTTACAGAAACCTTGTATGTGTATCTATCAATCATTAGTCAAAATGGCTATTTTTTTTTAATCTTATTAAATTACACTATAACTATTTTGTCACTAATTACATGTTATCTTTTATTTATTTTTAAAGCTATCATTTTTATACCCCCCCTCCTGTGCATTTGTAAATTTCAATCTATTTTTCTACTTTTTTGAGTTAAAAGTGTGTGTCATACGCTGGATTTTATGGTATTTTGTGACATTTGTCGTATTGATGATATGTGCTGTTGTTACAGTGGTCGATATATTGCCTGTCTTGTGAGAACTTAAATGTTTTCAAAGTCAGACACATTACCTAGCAGTACAGATGTGCAAGGACAAAAATATCTGCTGATTAGTGAGCTAGCTTCTGTGGCCTAAAGGAACATATGATTAATGTATGAAATAAGGTCCTCTTTTGCAATCGCATCTGATGGCTACAAAATATATCCCATTATGGTCACTTACTTTTGATCTTGCAAAATATCGTAATTCAGTGTAGTCTTTTTGTAATTGCAAATTTGATAATCATTTCCATTGGATGCACTTAAAAAATGTGGGATACCTTTTGAACATTTTTACAGATAATTTTACAGTAATGCAAGGGGGAAAAATGGTACACACAACTTTTTTTATTTTACTCATCTTTTTTTTTAACACGATTTTGAAATAACACTACACAAATTTAACAATTTTTTTTATAGGAATTTTTTTGTTCTAACAAGAGAATTCCAAAAAAAAAAAAAATTAGAAGACTTGTGCTCTTTGAATGAGAACAATTTGAACAAGTTTGACAGTTTATGATGATAAAGAAGTCGATGCTGGGGAAGTTCGGATATTAACTGCTGATTAATTCGTGTGAGGGCTTGAAATTTGCTCCTAATATGGAGCTACATTTTATTTACTCATGATCCTGCATAGAGCTTGCATAAAAATTTCTACATAATCTTGTGTAGCAGTATATCAAGAATTATATATCAACTTGAGGAATCAAAAAGACAGCCGCTAATACAACTTTGTAGCAACAAAAAAATCAACATGTGCTGTTAATAACAAATGAAATTTTTCATTTAAATCAAAACCAATGGTTGTGTCTATAGACATATCTGTTCCATCATCTACTGATGGTAGCATTTTTTTAGACATGCACGTTTGTTATCAGGTAGCAATGAATAGAGGTGTTAGTAGCTTTATTCCTAATTGCAATTAAAATTTTTATATGTTTTATGTATTTATAGATTGAATTTTCACTGTACACTTATTACAATTTTTTTTTTGCAACAAAAATGAATTTTTTTGTTGTATAAAAATGTAACATGGGAGAGATTTTATTATTACTTTTTTTGTACAGTTTTTTTCGGAAAATATTTAGAGATTTTTCATTTTACACAATTTTTAAAAATTGAGGAACATGTCTTCAAATTTACCATATGTCACATGTATTTTTTACACGGTTTTCTAAGGAATGTATCTACCGTGTAAAAAAAAAAAGAGTTGTGGTGTGTACTTATTCAATTTCTACTATTAGTTCACTCTCCCTATATGTCTCCCTATATGTTCACTCTCCCTATATATATATATATATCTTATTCAAATTTTCAATGGTTAATAAAATACTTTCTATTCATCCATTCAAAGTAGGAATTGACTTATAAAATTTTCTTTATTTTACTTGTTTTTGAAGAAAAATAAAAATGGATTAAGTATGGGTTGCTCACATCTAATAAATATTTGGCTTCACAGAAAAAGATGCTGCTTCTTTTTCTTTAAAAGTTGATGAGATGCTTGAATCTACAAGCATCTCATCAACTTTTAAAGAAACTAATCAATTATGCTACTAATCAATGAAGCTTTCAAAGTATGCACAATAAAGTAGTTTAAAAAAATTCAAGCATTCATGTACTCAGCGGTCATTGTCGTAATCTTGACATCAACTGCTTATCTCAATCTGTGGGAAGTATAATCTTAAAGTAAAGTAATAATTGAAGTGTATTTTTCATAAAAGTATTTTTAAATTTTCTTGAGTCTATGTGTTTTTATAACCTCTTCAGTTCAAAAGTAGAGTTTCCTATGAGTGCTTTTCTCTTCAAAATATCTTAAAATTTTCTTTGCTTTATTTTTTAAAAATATTTGTATGTCATGCTTTGTTTTAAAAAACTTAAAATGTTGCTTATCCTTTATTTTAAGAATTTGCTTGAAATGTTGATTCCTACATTTTTTACGCTTTGCCATTTTCAAAAGTTGATAGGCATGGTATACAAATTCTTATGCCTAGTAGAAGCCCATGATATCACCTTGGAACATATGCTGAAGTAGTATTGGCAATTCATACATTTGGCCAGAAATACAACGTGTTCAAAAAATAAATTACAGTGTTTCTCCTCTATAGATGCAGTGTCAGTTTAACCATTGGGTGCTTGAGGTCGAGATAAGCTGGAAACCAGATTTTCTGGTTATAAATTTCATTCTGCCAATGCCAAGGGGTCCTGTAGATCTTATATGCCCTGGGCCTAAATGAGCTTAAATCAGCATTTGTTAGAAAATTTTTTATGCAGAGCATCAAATTAAAAGTGATCTAGGTAGTACTTCTTTTGTACCAACGGATGTATAACACTTGCCTTTTGATGTTAAATCGTGGAGAATAACTGTACGTAACACTTAGCTCTGTCGAGTGACTGAATTAATGCGAGAGTAATGCTATTGTATAGTTTTAAGAAGCAAATCTCTGTAAGTAATTGTACATTCCAATTTATTCAATTTCTTCTTCAATATACAGTATATGTATGTGTTGGACATGTAAATGATTTAAGAGTATATAAATTTTAATGCAACGATGTGATGACTGGGTTTATAACTGTTTTTTAAATTTCAAATGCAGCTGGCAATGCAAAGACAAGTATATTAATGCCATACACAGATCCAAAATTAAAATACTATAATAATGCAATATAGAACACCATACAATAATTTACACTAATAGTCTGTTCCAAGAGGAATTACACAAAAAGAAAAATGGAAGGGATAAAAGTTAAAACTGAGTCAAGTCTGCAATCTGTTTAAAAAAGTCTAGCCTTCCGTTATCTTGAGGTTTATAAATAACAACCATCGAAGCAAAAGAAGGAAACATAGTTATAGTATTAAAAAACTGACAAAGCTTTTGCCGATGTTAATTGAGTTCCGTGACTTGGTTGTAGTTTAATTTGAATAGATTCTATCTCTTTAGTGCGGAAAAATGGATCATTGGCTGAATACTCTTAGCATTGAAGTTTCCGTAATGGTACATTTTATTTTGGTAAAAAGTTTCATAAGTACAGAATTCATGTAATATCTGCAGTGTATGGACAATGTGCATTGTCTTGTCTGGTGTTTGTGAAATGGTGCCAGCAGCTTAAAGACAGTTGCACAGACTTAACTGATGCAGAAAAGCAAGGTAGGGGCTAATAACTGTAAATAAAGTCGGTGGAAGACATTCTTAGCAGTTGCAGCGTGAGTGTAGCACACATCACAAAAGAGTTGGGAATATTTTTTTGTTAGGCTCATTTTATTTCCTGTCATAAATTTATTTGTGTTCTTTACATGTACATACACAAAATGAACCCTTTTTTAAAAATAATTGTAACACAAGTACTTTATTTCTTGATAGATTTGAAGGTCTTAAGAACAACATTCCAGAGTATTTACCAAAACATAAACTATTCATTGGTAAATATTTTTTTTAAAAATGAGCTCAACAGTTTGAATAAAAGTTTTCAAATATTACTATATCATATCTGACATTTTTTTTAAATGAATTTTTTCTCTTATAAAAATATTTGGCCATGCTTTGCAACACATAGTTACAAGTTATTATAAATGTTCGAGAACATGATATATATATGATCAGTATGTTTTAAAGTTAGTTCAGTTCATGTAATGATCAATTTTTTCAACAAGTATAGTTTTGAATTAGCATTAAGCTTTTTAGAAATTTCCTCAAATTAGGAAAGTTACTGTCAACTAAAAAAAGTTATATATTTACTATAAGATAAATTTTCAGTAGATTAAGTTTTTTGGCCCTCTTTTTTCTGACCATTGAGTATAGTATCTTGAGAATAAAAGTAAATGTCTATTTTAGCTATTATTGGCTCTATATTTTGTTTTGTTTCCATATAAGAAATGTTGGTTAATAATTGGTTTATTGAATGTGAGGAAAAAATTGTATCTTTAAAATTTTTTACTTTAGTTCCATCTAACAGCATTTAAAGTGTTGTTTCTGACCTTCATGTCTAGCCAAGCTAGATCAAGTCCATGATCCCATTCACTCTCAAAAAGTTCCAATACTGTTAGAAGGTCTTCATATAGATCTTGTTTTGAAAGCCCCGGACAGTCAAGAATGTGTGTGTTCTGGAGATGCCTGGCAGGCAGAACACCTTACACAAGTTGGAAAAACTTTGTTACCATCCCTAAAAGTCAAAGTTCGGAGATGGCCGCTCCGGAAACGAGTCAGAATAGTTTGTTCCTTCCTACTGCATTAAAGGAAAAGAGAACCACCAGGTCGTTTAGCCTCATACCAGTGATGAGCAGGAGCAACAGTTGTTTGCTTGCTGTTGATGTAGGTGGAGTGCAGTTCTGAATAGGTGAGAGCAGCCGAGTTCATAGTGTGTTGAGCTACGCCATCTTATTTAAAGTGGATACGGTAACTGAGTTATCTTGGCCGGAAACTTGTGACTGGCATTGTTGTGTGTGAGTTGCGATTCCACTGAAGACCTGCTGATTGATGCACATTTAATCTGTTGAGATAAAATCTCAACAATGATATGGTGAGGGGGTTAGAGGAAAATGGATGCCAATTTAAGTTTTGTCCTCATTTCTCGACCAAGGTTCAAAATTAGGAGGTCTATTGCTAATAGCACTTGTACAGATTGAAAGTGCACTGTTAATAAAAATATTAACTTGCAGTATGTGAAAAGGAATTTATTCAACTATTTCTTTTAAAAATATAGAAAGTTTTATGTGCTAATTTTTTTTTTGTTTAAGTATATGTGAAATTTTTGATAAATAATCTTTCTCATTATTACTTACAGAAATAGCACTATTCTAGCATAATTTGCCTTTTTTGTGTGTGTGTGTGTTTTATATATTTTTTCTTTGGTGAGGAGAAATGTGCTGTTTAAATATAATTGTTTCAAGAATTCGTATCCTGTTATTAGTATTATATTATAATAATATAATTACCATATAATCCAGCATATAAAGTGCACTTTTAACGCAAAAAATAAGATCAAATTTTACGGGTGTGCTTTATACGCGAGATATAAAAATGATAGCTTTAAAAATAAGAAAAGAGATTAGCATTAAAAAAAATTAAGACATCTACATTTATCAAAATACTGTTTATTTAAAAGAAATGAGACATAATGTATGAACTTAAGGGGTTGCAGTTCTACAAGTATACTATTTTTTGTCAAAAGCCTAGGATAATACCTCGAATAAATTATTTCAAAACATAAGAGCATTGCTCACCTACATTTCAGGCTTCTTCCCAAAAAAAGTAGGTGTGCATTATATGGTGAAAATGTATATATAAAAATCAAAAAATATTCAACTTGAAAGTATAGGTGCGCATTTTGACGATGCACGTTGTACGCGAGATTTTTTGGTAATATATGATGCAAGATTGGGAAGTTAATACTTGTCATATGAATAATTCCTGATAATCTCGGAATTTTAGAATGTCTATAGACTACTACATACCGAGAACAAGAAAAATTAACACTTAATACAAGAACATTGGAAAAATATATTACAAATCAAAACATCGTATCTTAAAAGCATATATTAATTTGACTTTTTCCATGTAAGATCGTTAACATTGCTGTGAAGAATACATGTGGTCTGTTACCAATAACTGTTTGTTGTTTCAAAGTGCATATTAATAAATATTTAGTCTAAAAATGTCAATTGGTTATACTGTATAAAAATCAATAAAATTACTAGAGGCTGTTTTGATAAGAGTTTCATTTGTCAATTAATCAATGATTTTGACACACGCATAATTTGTACTTTTCTTCTTTAAGAAATTTTCCTTAAAGTCACCATAAACAGTTACTTTTTAATTTAAAATTCTTTCAGCATGGGTTTCTGCTGTTCCCGAGGATCCAACTCTTGCATATTGCAAAATATGTGGCAAGAAAATAAGAGCTCACAAAGGAGATATCGAAAAACATCAAAAGACGAAACGTCATTTAAAGAAACAAACCACATCAGACATCCTAGCTGACTTGATACCTATTTCTTGTGGTAAGTATTGCACTGAGCTTCTAAAAAGATGCTCAAGTTGAAATTATAATATAAATGTTGTTCATATAAGTCATTATCAATTATTAATGTATAATGTGTTTTAGTTAAGTGAATATTTAAGCAGAGAAAATAACTACCATAAATGATTAAAATTTAATTTGAAAGCCATTGTTACTGCTATGCTACATGATCTAAATTTTCAATAATTGAAATATATAGATGAGCTTTTTAAAAATATTGTATCATATTAAAAATTTTTAAAAAATTTAATAAAATTTCATGCTTAAAAATATTATTTCCTTGTTTTATATTAACTGAGTAATTATGCTCTACTGTATGATGTATAATTAAGTATTTATGTATATTTATACAATATGCTATAAGTTTCTTTTCTCTCTTCTTTTTACTTAAGTATTCTGATAATCTACTAATTCTTCAAATAAATGCAAAGGACATATTAAATTTCAAACTTGATCTTGAGTAAAAATAAAGAATTTAAAATATTCATCACAGTATTTAAACCTTGTTGAGTTTTGGCACCATTTTGGAATATGTTATATAATTTTGGCCAAATAGGATTAGTTTATATGATAATTTAAATAAATTTTTTGTATTTTTTAAAATCAACATTTTTGAAAATCAGGTTGTCATAGCAGTAGTGCATAACATTTTTGAAGTAATTTTTTTTTTAATTTCAGAAATTTTTTTATACTATCAAATTTTGTTGGGCTATTCATATAAATGTTAATTTGTGAAGAACGAATCAACTAATTTTGTAGCAATTTTTGAGAAATATTCCTTCTAGTTTATAAAGTTCACTAGACTTTTTTTTTTATCCTGCATACAAAGGATTGTGTTTTAAGCATTTTATTATTGGTAAATCTTATTTTTTTTTTAAGATTTTAATAACTTTGAAATTATGGTATAACAATAGATAAATGTACCATTTAATATTCTATTTTTTCCCCCTGAAAAATAAAAACTATGCAGAATTCCAATATTTTTATCTTTCTAGTAACTTTTTTATGTTTAAAGACTTTCATGGATTTGTTTTTTTAAAAAATCCACTTATATGTATTCATTTTCTTCCTGATTTGTTTACTTTTGTGTTTTGTTCTTTGCTTTCCTATTCATTATAATTTTCCTAGCTCTGATCATTTTTTGAGGGAGAGAAATCATTAATTATGAAGAAAAGAAATCTTCAATCTAAATCTTGAATCTCTTAAATTAGAGATGAAACTATGAATATAAGAATTCTGTAAAAATGTTAAATTCATAGGGGAAGAAAAAAAAGGAAGACTCGTTTTACCTTGTAATGCAGATTCAAATTTTTTAATAGAATTCTTATGTCCTAAAAAGAAAGAAAATGATTTTTCATTGTAATCAAAACTCAGTTTTTAAATAAACTCACTACATATTATCTATGTGAAACTCAAAATATTTTTTTGTGGGGTAAAATCTAAAAAGAAAAAAGTTTATGAAAGTTCTTTATTAAACTGTTCTTGGGGTAATTCTTTTATAAAGAGAATAGATTATTCAAGTTTTATTATTTGTTAAAATATTATACAAATATTTATTTTAATGCCATTGGGCAGTGATGTTAAACTTTTTAATTCCCTAGGCCACTTTAAAAAAGGTATTATTTTGGGCCATACAAAGGCTATCTAACAATTGTTGATGAAAGGGAAGAACACACATATTTTTGTAATTCAAACTTCATTAGTTTATGATTCTCCTTTTTATTATAAAGACAACATTGAATTAGTTTTAGACACTATTTTATTTGTATTATGTAAAATTAGTTTGATATTTGTCATTGAATTTAAGAAATTAATGTTTTTCAATTAAATGATTGCAATAGACAGGGTTTTAGTGTTCTAGTTCTAATTGTACTTTTAAGTGTCCTTCACTCATGGCATATAGCTATTCATAAATTTATGCATGTCCAAACAATGACTTGAATTACTCGTGACTGTATAGTGAGGAGTGTTTATTCCTGAAGAGTTAAGGTTTATAAAAGTTCAGCTAAGAAAGATAATTACATTTCTCTTCTACAATTCTATATATTATAGAAGATTGTTTAGAGTATATCTATATGAACTGGTATTCACAAACAAAAAAAATTGAAAAAATTATTTTCCTGAAAATTCTAAATTGTATTCAGATTCTTGTATCAAATCAAAATGTAGAGTGGCTTATTTTCTTCTTATTTTTCAGAACTAGGCTTAGGCAACATTTGTTGAAATGCAAATGATCGTTTAATTTAATTTGCATTTTCTATAATTTTAATTTAATTTGGAATGAGAATGGGATTGTTCAGATAAACATCCCGAATTAATGTTAAGTAATTTGAATGAACAATCAAATCTTATCGTAAATACTTAATCAGTTTGCAACCCAGTTGGCAACATTTCGTTCCAGCACAAATTTTGCTTTCAATATCATAAATTATTTGGATTTTTTGTTAATTGGACAAGAATCTTACTGGATATTTTTTGTTAGTTGAATGAAAATCTCACTAAAAGTGTTGACAAAACTAGTAGCTATGCTTTATGCTATAACTTTTATGTTATAACTTTTGGTATAATTATGGTACTACTAAAAACCATGTAAAGAATGATGGAAAGAGGTTGTAGTTGGGACATAGCAAATTGGCATTTCATCACTAATGCCCATCTAAATGAAAAGTGCAATGTAGTTAATATTGTCACTAAATTTTTTCATCAGTTGGCAGCAACTGAGCTTCTGAACTGTAGGCTAATATTTAAATATGAAACATGTCTAGATAGATACAGAACTGCATCATAATTGTTTAATCACATTAATGAACATAAAATAACATGAATTTTTCATTTTATTTCATGCTTTTGATGCTTCTTTGACTTTGATTTTTGGATGGATTGCTGAGGCTTCTTTGCTGCAGATTTTGCAATTGTTTCTTGGGCTGCATTGATACTTGTTTTGGATTGTGGATTTGCAGTGTTAATTCTATTTTATAGATGAGAAATATCTAAAATAAAATTTTATGTGATTAAAATGACACTTGAATGCTAATGATATACATATTGATTTGTAGAATAGCCACTTCGGTTATTTTGTGAAAAAGTTATACAGAAAGAGAACTTCATTTTAATATTTAGTGTTTCATTCAGAGAACTTTTTTGAAAACTATCTGTTTCAGTTGTTCTTTATGTTTTTAACTAGCTGCTTCTTTTTCTTTTTTATCAGTAATCTTGGTGATCTGTTAAAGCATCTTGAATATTCTTTTTTATTTTGTAAGCAGCAACTTTTTATGAGTCTTCTTGTTAAATTTGTTCAATAACTGAATAATTTTGGATATGTTTGTATAATAAACTCTTAACTTTGAGTAGAGATAGATTTTATTGTTCAATATTGATTTCTTTTTCACCATTGTGTTGAACGTTTCTTGTATTACTGTAAGGTTATGCAAATCAATATTTATTTTTAATTAAAATGAAACTGTACAATATCAAGTAAAAAAAAAAAAATCTAATTTTTAAAAATTGTTTTTTTTTTGGGGGAAAATTTTGATTTGTGCAGGTGTTTTATCTGTTATGAATGAAAGCATATCATAAAATAGGATGTATTTTTTTTCTCTGTATTTCGGAGGCGAAGTATAGAGACTATTGTAAATTCTCAAACTTCATTCTTTTTTTATATTTTATTCAAAAGGGTATTTTTCAGTTTTGACATTTATTTTTAGATACAAATATTCTAATATTAAACAATCATATTAGTTGCAAAATAGTATAGGAAAAATATGAAATAATACTGTTATGTGATTTTCCATATTATAATTACCAAAATAGACAAATCATGAAAAGTTGCTTATATAGATAGTAAAGAATTCTCTTTTTGATAATTGTTTAATTATAGTGTAACATTTATAATAAGACCTTATATTAAATAGAAGTTGAATATTATATAAATTCTAGTATCAACATGAAATGTGAGGGTAAAATTCTGTTGACTTCTGTCCTTATCTTTTTCTTTTTTCTTTCTTTTATTAAATTCTATTTAAGTGTACTTACTTTATTGAAGAATTGTTTTTATTCAACCCAGATGATGGAGTGGACTTTTGGAAAATGCATGTAACTTAGGAAATATTAATTATAAAAGAAAGTACAAATAGAATCATTTATTTTTTTGTGCTAAAGATCTCTTCCTTTGTTCAAATCTTTGCATTTCTATCTACTAACAAGTCTTTTTTGGACATTTGAAACATATTGATTTTAAATAGGGATTTTTTTTTAAAAAGAAGCAAGGTAGAAAATTATTTTTTAAAAGAAGCTTTTTGTTTGATTCAAATATTATAATTTCTAGAGGGGGTTCCTCATCAAATGAATGTTCCGGGCCTCATCCCAACTCTCACAGGCCCCGACTGTGCACCAACTTATCGTAAGTTGACCTTGAATTTTGAAATGAAATTATTGAGCAGGTGAATTACAATTGACAATTTATTAAATGTTCCAGTTTCTACCACTTTTATTTTATTTGGATTATATTCCATTTATTTTAGAAGAAATACACAAAAAATTGCATCAAGATTTGTAATTTTCTTTAGTGTTCCCCCAAGTAATAAGTGAGCCATGTTTGAAAGATTGATATTAGTTTTTTATATATTTTTTAACTATAATGTTGTGATGAATTCTTTTCATATATTTACAATTTAATTATTTCAATGCCTGGTTTAAAATATGACAATATTATCTTTTCTGTTTGTATGAATTATGTTAATTCAGTTTTGTGATTGTGATGGAGTCTAATTATGTGGGTTTTTCTGGATGTTCTGTATTTCTGGTTTGTTGAAAATGTATTAATGTTCTTCATATCAGTTTTATTTTAATGATTAGATATGACATTTGGATTATTGATTTTGTGGTTAAACTGCTCAGGTATGTTTTTAAATGAGAATTATTTATGTGAGATTATTATTTCTTTTCTTTTCTTAAATGGTGCTATTTCTTAATCTTCAGAAAATTCTACAAAACGTCTATTTTCCAATTCTATTTTTCCTTTGAATACCAAATGCTTTATTAAAATTTTCAAATAAAACTTTCTTTCAAACTTTGGAAACTACTGTAAAAGTGCATACTGTATGCAAAAATATTCTTTGTGATTTTTCCCTTTTGATTTTGTGTGAATTTTATTAAAATGTTTTCTTGAAATGGAAAAAATTTGAGAAATATATATTTTACTATTGCAATATACTTGTAAAAATATAATGTAATTGCTTAAAACAGACTAGATGTTTTTAAACTCAAGTTTACATTGATTGGTACAGTTCAAATTATCAACAAAAAATGCAAGTTAATCAAAAATGCCCTTTTTTAATTTTACCAGTTATCTTACATTCATTCTATCAAATAACCCCTGGTATACAGAAACCTTACTTTTGATAAATTAAATGTGTGCTTTGTTACTTGCTAAAAATAGTAAAGGGCTAATAATAAGCACATAAATTGCTGATAACTAAGTTAAGGATGCACATATTATAAAATTAAGTTTTAATTTGTCTTGGAGAAATTTGTGTGTGATACTGAAATAATTATTTATCTTGATTTTTTTCTGATTATGTAAAATATATTTAGGCCCATTTATTTGAACAAGATATAGCTGAAAGGTATTTGACATAATAAAGAATTCCTCATGTTCTGCAGTTGCATTTATGTTTGGAATGGCAAAGTTATGATTAATATTTCACTGAAAAATATGATTAATTGCTTACATCACAATTGAATATGATTGAACTTGAGTCACAGGCCTCTCTTTCTTTCTTTTTAAATGGGTTGCATATTTTTTAGTTAAAATTAAAAATATTTGAAAACTGTTTCACTCTTGATATTCACATTTATTCAAATAAATTCAATTCTACCCTTTTGTTTTACTGATAATCTAATAATTGTATACCTTAAAATGTTTTTTAAATTAGTTCTTTTAAGTTAATTTTCAAATGGCTTTTTTAATGATTAAGCAATTATAAATGCGAGGATTCATGAATATATAAAATTAGAATGGTGATTTTTCCTTTTTTTTTCCTCTTTAAATTATACAAATTGTCAAATATAGCTTTTTTTAAAGGTACTTAGAAACTATTCAATAATAATCTTTATCCTTATTTTTGTCTTATGCCTTATTTTTATATCATTTATTTTTTTTTAGCTATTAATTTAGACATAGTTTGTTTATTTGAAACATGTTTGTTTAATTAGTGCTGCTATGATAGTATAAGCTTATTAATATTTTTTGACATTAGTTAAAATAAAACCTAAAGAATATTTTTTGTTTGTGAATTCTCACAAATAAATGAGCATTTGTTATATATTTTACAGATCACAAAAATCCTTTGTATGCAATTATGCTGTTATATTGTCTAGAAAATTTTAAGAAAAAAAATTATTTTTTACTGATTTGCAAATATATTTTTTTAAAACATGCTAAATATTTTTAAAGTTACATGTACTGCAAAGCTTTATATTTATTCTGAAAATATAATTAGTTCTTTTTTAATTTTAGAAAATTTGGATGGTACTAAGAATAATGATATAGAAAGCAATGGAGATGCAAGAGTTGTACCCCCGGCAGGGCAGGTAAATAATTTTAATTTACTTTTAAAAGTATGTAAAATATTATTTATAAGGGAGGGAAAAAGTTATTGATGCATATATGCTGGTTTTAAAATGGATCATTAAAATATAGATGCTGTGATTAGCACATTTAATCATGTTTTTCTGTTAGCATGTATAGCATTTGAGTTGGTATTTTTTTTGGAGGGTTTTAAAATAAGTGTGATTGTGAGAACTATGAATGAATGATATAAAGATTAAATCCTTCTTTCATAATAAAAAAAAACAATGCATTTGACTTGAAAGCATATTTTTTGTCATTATTTGATGGACAGAATGAGAATGTTTGATATGCCATATTCACTAGTTAAGCAACATGAGATGTTGACAGCATACTTCATTTGCATTTTTACCTTAAATCTGTTAAATTAATTTGCATTACTTTTATTCCTTGTCAGGCATTTTCTTATAATTAATAATTTACCAAGTTCTCTTAAGGCAACTTTTTTGTCAATTTATTTTATACTATTTTCTATTTATTAAAATCCAAAGAATAAATGCATTATACAAGCAAAACTAACAATTATTATTTTGTGTAATATAGATTAAGAGTTCTTTTTCCAAGAGTATGTATTAAAAGCTGATTAAGCTCTTTAATTTGCATAATATAATATTAATGGATTTCAATCTAGTTTATTATGTTAGACTACTAATGCAAAAATTATTTTTTACCTAATATTTAATAACACAAATATTATCTGTGAAGCAGAAGCTTAAAATTATCTTTTTTGTCATTTGTTCAAATAATTTTAATCACTTGGTGCCTATCCTAGCTATGTTTCTTTTCAAAAGTGGCATGCTAAGGTTGTAGAAGTGATCAAACATAACATTTTGCTCTCTAATTTCATTATTGTTATCACTATACTCACATTCATGCCTTAATTTTTTTTCTGATTTGGAATTTGTCTTGATTTTTTTTCTCCAAGAAGAAAAAGATTGTCTTCAGAATATAATTTTTTTTTATCATGTGTAAGTTCCAAAATTATAGATTTCTCACCGTATAAAGTTTTTGAGAGATGAGAAATTTATATCTGGGATTCTCTATTTCACCGGCAATCGCAAGTTCTCTATGTCAGTGCTTCCTGACCTTTTTAACACTGGGGACCAGTCAGCGTATAATAATTTTGCTGTGACCCAGTGAGGGGAAGTCATTGATTGTTTATATTGTAGATCGTTTTTAATTTAATTGTATTTAAACGTGCCTTCAGGATAAAATGCAATTACACCAAAACATAAGTGTTAAGAGATCTAGCATGCAATAGAAAGTGATTTCCCCTTAAAAAGTCACACAAACCCAAAAGAAACATGCCACAGTAAATAAAATGGAAATAATTTAATGTTTCTTGGCAGCCCTGTATTATTTGATCCACAGACCAGAATTGGTCCACTGCCCGGGGGTAAACAATAGCAATACAAGTTTGAAAAGTTAGTTTCTATAGTCTTTTTTTATTCTTTTTCACACTTAAATATTTTGTATTTTCATGATATCACAAGTTAAATTCTACAACAAAATACAATACAAATACATGTTTCATTATCAATATTATAATGATGAATTTCTTGTCACATCTGGAATGGTTTTCATAATATAGCAGAATTGAACTGGACAGATCATGAAAGAGATCTAATGACTAATTTTTTTTATCTTTAGATTGAATACCATATGTATTTATGGACAAATGAAGTAATAATTACCTTTATTCGTGAATTTTTTTCATCACTTGTATGGTTTTTTTATTCCAAAACTTCCACTTCATTATTCCATATGCTTTGACATTTCACCTTTACTAGAACATTTTTGGTTTACCATTTTAAAGTTTTTTAATGTCTGCTATCCTTTCATGGACATTTTGATGTCTTCATTGCATAAGTTCACTTTTACTAATAGAAAAAAAAAAAAATAAGTAAATAAAATTAGCTTTGTTTATTCAATTTGCTAGTATTGTCTTAGTAACCTTAAGTGAACTTTTCAACAAATCCAAAACAAAACTGATAACTTCTACAGTTCTTAAAACAAAGACAAGAATTCTAAAAAAATTTCTGCAAATAGTGTTGGAAAAAAATAGAGCTGGATGCAATGCAAAAAGCAAGTATAAATGTAATTGTTTTCAATAAAGAAAAATGGTATTCCCCCTCTTGATTATTAAACAGGGTTCAGATATTATTGATACTAAGCAAAATGACAGGCAAACAAGGAGGTAAAAATTCTGAAATCAAAATGTTTCAATAAACCACAATAAAAATATGAATGATTGAGTTTTTTATGATTCATCATTCAAAAAGCCTATATATTAAATGATATCAGAAGTTATTCTTGGATCTAATAAATAACACTTCACTGAATGTCAAAGTTCACTTTACAGAACTAAAATTCAGTCTTTTTAATTCAAAATGGAATTGAATATATTCCCCCCTTCCAGAATAGAGGAACAATTCACAGCTAAATCATCATCCTCTTCTCTAAGGCTTTCTGGAAGGCATTTTTGTCACCTAATATGAGTGAAAGAAGTGAAAAATGCAGAAGAAACTGTAGTTTGTATACAAACTTAAGAAATTAGTGGAAATTAAGGTAGACTTCACATTTTTGTGAGCTATAAGGGACATCATGTTTTTCCTTGGATTGAAGCATATCATACATACATCCTATCTCCTTTCTGAATTATTTATGCATATAGTATTTATATTGTATATATAATATTGATATAAAGTTTTTAAAGCCTTTTTAATCAAGATAGGCCAAATATTTTTTTTAAATGTAGATTTTAATGAAATTTTTTTTCATTTTTTCCCCAAAAATTTAAGCTTAGTAACATGAAATATTTCATCTTCTAAGATAATTTACCTGTTACAGTATATTATCTCCATGGAGAGCTATTTTGAGAGGAAGGCAGCTACAATTTGAGAGTTAAGGCACAAAAATGCTAACCTATGTCTTTAAGAAAAAGTTATGCAGTTCGCTTCCCAGGCCAACATTTTGCACACAGGCGTGCACAATTGTGTTGTATATTGGGGGGGAGGGGAGAGAAAAGACATAAATAAATAAATCCTTCTCTGTGTGAAATAAGTAAATCCTTTGCAAACACAATCAAGATCCTTTTATTGAATTACAAAGTCTTGGGAATAGTTTTACTGCAGCACAATATGAAGAATTATACTTTGGAAAAGCATATTTTTGTCTGTAAGAGGTTAATGTAATAGTGATCACACATAATATGTTTATCCTCTTAAAGAATGTTCCGGATTTGTAACTTCAAATAAACAAATCTATAGCTAAATCGTACTGTCACCTGTATGGTGCTCAAGGCTAAAAGCCAATGACAGGCATACATCTAGCCCATTGCCACGATGAATTTTGTGGGCCTCGATCTGACTATGTCAGGCAGGTGGCATGAGCAACAACAAACAAATCTATTTGCATTTCAAAAATCTTACTCTCTGTATTCAGAAAAAAGATCATGCAATAGAACATCTTTACTGTTAAATTAAAATCAGAATGTTATTCAGGTGGAAAACATTGTTTAATATTATTGAATTACATTTTTAATATTTTTTTTGTATGCATCTGGTGATCTCAAAATTTGAAAGATTTATGAATTTTTCCATTTTTGTAGGTTACTGATGGACAACAACAAATCATCTATTTCACAGAATCAGCTGTAGATTCAGCTCACCAAGCAGCCAATACTGTGATTGACAAACTTGTAGAAAAGTATCATCAGAGACGACTTGACAACTTAAAAATAGAGCATGAAGCCATTCTGCAACTCTATAAAGATCAGTTACTCCTGTCCCAACGAGAGACTCAATCCAAAGTGGAAGCAGATTCTGAAAAGGCTCAATTTGAGCGTGAAGAACATGAAGCTAGATTGAGATTTATGCAGGAAGAACACAATGCCAGATTAAAGTCCATTGAAGAAGAACATAATGCAAAACTGAGGGCTATAGAGCAAGAATTGCTTTTTGCTCAACAAGAATATGAGAAAAAGATGCGTTTGTTGGATGTACAGTTATCATCTATGAATAAACTTTAACTTTTCCTGACCATTCCTGATCAAAATCCCATGTTACGTAATTTTTACAGAAGTTTGACAGTTTGCCAATATTTGGTGACATATTTATATTGTACAAAAGTTGCATTTTCCATTGAAGACAATGGAGAAAAAAGTATATCACTGGAGCTTAAAAGTTTCCTTCTAGTTATATTATCTGAAACTTTTTAAGAGACACTTTTCCAAAATTCATTATTTCCATTTAGGATGTGTATCATATTACATTTTTGTAATGTTTTATGTTTTCTTTTGCTGTTATGTTCTGAATGAGTCTGTAGATGTAGAAATATTAAGACATGGCTGACTTAAGTTGATATTATGAAATACTTATAAGCAGTTCGAGATTCCAACAATACTCAAAATAATCTATTTATCATAAGTTGTTATATCATTTATAGTGTCATTTATGCAATTATGACTGATAAACTTAGGGTCAAAATATGAATGTATACTAAATAATATTTTTGTTAAGCTTCAACCCTGTCATATTGATTGTGTAATTGATGTCTATTTTAGATTTGTTGAGAATAGTTTTGTTTATTTTGTAACTTGATAATTCAATCTTATTTTCTGGTATGCTAGAGTACCTTTAAAAAAGGCATATTTAATCCTCTGACTTCTGAGCTTAAAGCTGAGCTTTCTACCTACCAAATCCCTTCCTCTTTCAGTAGAAAATTAACTGGCTTGTAAATTAATTCAATATATTTGTTGAAATATTTTGACTGTCAAAATATGTGCATTCCTGGAATTGTAGGAGTTTTATCCAAAGTCAGAGGATTAAAAATGTGTACTTAAAACTGTTTCTTTAACTTTTAAAAAAATAATTGACAGGTTTTGTCTATAAATACCATTTTTAGCTGACAAAACCATTTTTAGAGCAGACTTGAGAAATTTTGAAATTGGTAATATTGGCTTAGAAAATGAAATTTGTGTTCTTTTACTATGACAATATGTATAATACATTTATTTTAAATGTGATGCCAAATTTTAATGATGAAATAATGTATAATATATGAATGTTTATTTCTCTTTAAGTGGCCTGTAATTTCTCCAAAATATAAAAGTTTTATAATAAAAAATCAAAATTTTCTTTCACTCTCATCTGCAAAATTAAATACTTCTATGAAATACAATATATGTAATAAAAATTAATTTTCTGTTCAATGCATCTTTCTGAATATAATTCTTATATTCTGAACATAGCTTCCTATTATGGCCCAGCTAATAAAAAATTAATTTAATGGTGAACCTTGAGCCAGTTAATACTAATGAGAGAGATTATGGGGTTTGGTTATAAAGAAAGCTCAACATTCTTATTGAAGGCCTCTTGAAAGAATAAATAAATTTTCATTATATTATATTTACATGCATGCTTTTGTAGCATCATTTTTGTTCAAGTTATTTGTAATTTGTTCAATTAATACTCATTTTTTTTGGTTTTGTATTTGTCTTGTGATGTGTATTTGAATGTTTTCTTGAAAATAAGACATTTTGAATTAGAGTGCATTTTACCTTTTGCATTTAAAGATATTAAAATTCTTATGTGAATATACATTAAGGGTTTTTAATTAAAAATTAAGTACTTTTTGAAAATTCCTTGCTTAAAAATGTTATATCTAATATATTAACTATATTATCTATTTATAGTTTTGAAAAGGTATAAATATTCGATAAGCATTGGAATTATGTAAACATTAAATTTTGGTTTTCTTAAGTTTTCAAAAATATTTAATTGAAGTATATTTGTTTGATATGTTGGCATGAAATGTGTGTGAAAGATTCTTCAATTTATTATGAATGTAAAGGAAAATTATTTAATATTAAATAAATTTTAAAAATTATTTTATTGTAAAAGATAGGACATTATTTACAATAAAATAATACGCCTTCCTAACATTGGTAAAATATAAATGAATAACTTTTTTCATTGTGATATTGATGTATTTTTCGAGTAAAATTTTGTGAAATAACTATATTCACCTTCCCTTTTAATAAGTAGTGCCATTTAATTGTTCCTGTTCCCTTTATGAAGTTGAAATAAATGATGTGTTAAAATATTAGGGAGCTTTGGGGAAAAAAAGTAGTTTTCCACCTCTTTCTTTTGGAGATTTTCATTTAGATTTCAAGTTTTTTTTAAAACAAATCCCCTTTTCTTTCTTTTTTTCTTTTTCACTTTTGAATGCTTTCCTTGAAGTTTTCTTGTAAGATACTTGATATATATATTTTAGAACTTGTACATATATATATAAGCTATTGACCAATGCACAATAAACATACATATTTCTTTTTTTGATAATAGGTTCTTTTTTAAAGGGGTTTTTCTTTTTTTTATTCTATTGGTTTGTGCCAGTGCAATATTTGAAAAAAATTTAAAATGTCTTTATGTATATGGTTACAAAATGATATTAAAGAAAAGTTGTTATTGTCTGTAGGACAGTTATGAAAACTTAATACTGATCCCTATATTGTTGTTAAGAGGTGTATGCGCTTCAATCATAAATGACTTCATGTCATGTAACATGGTTCAACAAAATAAAGCAACTATTTTTTTGCATTTTGGCTCTGGTTTGTGTATGTGTGGCTCTTTTTATTTATAATTATCAGTGTGAATTTTTTACCTGATTTTAACAGTTTTTTAAAAAATTTCTTGAGGTTCTATGATTTAAAAAGTTTATCAAATAAAAGAACTTTGAAAAAATTTTAAAGCAGAATGTAGATCTAAGTTATGTATATATTATTATGCATTTGCTTATTAACTTAAAATCTAACAAAGTATGGCCATTAAATTAAAGAGTTGCTGATAAGAACACACATTTTGCAATTATTTTATATAAAATAAATCCATAAAATGTAGATTTGATTAGCTTGCTCTACTTTTTCCTTGTCTTAATTTTATATATGGATGAAATTTTTTTTTTTTTCTTCATCCACATATAAAATTGTTTTTAGATGTCTATTTTAATCAAAAAGAAAAACCATTTTCCTTTTAAAAAAAAAAAAATTCAGTGCATTTAGTTTTGTGTGTAAATCATGTGGTTTTTCTTTCAAAGGTAAATATTGTAATTAATTTTTTTTCTGAAACAAAACGTGTTAATGATTCTATGCTTCTGTTCTTAAAAAAAAAAAATTTATATTTTGTTACATTACATCATAATTATTAACTGATTTGTAAAAGAGTATTATATAAAAAAAAAAATGTAGGAATATAATAAATTTAATATTATGATATATTTAACATATTTTTGGAGGAAATGCAATAGTACATTCCAGTGAGGGACATGCACCAGGATAGACATTGTATCCCTTCTGAGAGTACATTTTAAAAAAAGTATTTTAATTAGAAATTCAGGTTGTATTAAACTTTAAATAAGTGATATATAAAAAAGTAATGTAATCAC
>BMAV01008335.1:0-36306 GCA_019973955.1 Trichonephila inaurata madagascariensis
AAAAGTATACTATCTGAAGAATTTTCCCTTTTTTTTAAGGTATCCGATTTTTTTTTGAAAATTTTTTTTTTTAAAATACGGATACATGGAGATTTTTCGGGGGTTTTTTTAGATTTTTTTAGTACAAGAAAAAAGACTAAAATTAATAAAAAAAAAAATTATTACTCAAAAGGGGAAAAAAAATAGTAAAATTGACAAGAATAAAAATTACATAAAGGGGGCGCACTCTGTACCAAAAGTTTATAAACTAATTTTGAATTTTTCAATTCTTATGCGTTACTATGTTATTCAATTTTGAAATGACCTTCAGGATAAGAGATATTTTAATTTTTACTAAAACAAAATTTATTTGTTATGTATGAAATTGCTTTAAAAACAGTGATTATATTCACATAAGGGACTGTAAATTTTGTAATAAAACAGTTATTGATAAGTTAAAGATTGAAACATTTCTACTGCTATACAAAACATACACACAAAATTTCAGCAAATTATTTTAAAAACTTTAGCAATCTCTGTGCCCGTTTGAACTTCTCGAAAAAAGCACATTTCGAGTAAAACGCATTTTAAAGTTTGACATCTTATGTAAAGTTATGAGATCTACTTTTACTAAAAACTTGTAGTTTTTGTTCTAGAGAACGAAAAATAATAAACTTGGTATTTTTACAAAGCTAATAAGATGGCCTACTAAATAAAATAATTAAAAAATTTGTCAATTTTTGGCAACATTCACAATTTTAGGGTAGTCGGATACCTTAAAGATGTTATCAACATCTTAGTTTTATTGTTTTCTGTATTATAAATACAAATAACCAGTGCTATATTCGTTATAACACTTTTACTTTTACAAAGATATCGAATTTTAGAAAATTTAGCTTTTTCAATGTAAATCTTTACTTTCCTAGAAAGTTTTTTCAAATGGTATTTCATTCCTGTAGAGAGACTGAATGTGTTAATAATTATTATCATTTAATGTTTTTACATGCTAAATTTTTACATTTTGTTGTTTTTAGAAACTTTCTTATATTAGAAAGAGTAAATATAGCCTCGTGATCATGATCGTAAGTCAGTGGATGGCGTTGTTAAATTCGAATTACGAGTTTAGTTCCTGATCCTCTTAAAGAGACACTTGGTGTTATAAAAGGGGCTATTAAAATCATTTAGCACTTGAATTCTCACGAATTGTACAGGAGGAGAGTCAAGTACCAATTAAAACATCGCTTGGAGTTTGTGAAGTTCGTTCTCATGTAACGGTTGCTTAAAACTCCGTTAAATTTCTGTAAAAACAATTAATTTAGTTTTTAAATTTAAATGTTTAAATACATTTGTATTTGTATATTTACTTACATTTTTTATTTATTACAATCGTAAGTTTTTTGTAATAATTATTTGGTTTTTTAGCTGGTGCAAGTCTTGCCAAGTTGGTATTATTGGCGACTCTACACACAATATAAACATAAAATACATTTTAATAAATCCTAGTTATTATTGGTTTTTCATCCGTTTTTAATGTACTATGAAAAAGACGTTACTGAGAAGAAAATACCAGCAGCTTGATTGGAAAATTTGTTGGTAAAAGATTACTAGCGGGAATATTCCTTTTGGCGTCGGTTGTACCATTTTTGGCGACTTTATCCCCTGAACCGACGAAACAGAAAAGTACCGATTATTATTATTTTTATTAATGCAAATATTACTGTCATTATTTTTCAAATTAGTATTAATATTTATTCTTTACCGCAAATGATGTGTTTAATTTGCACTGAGTGTGTAATGTATGTTCAAATAACTATTGTGAGCTTCAATTACACGTTGTAATACGCCAAATAAATTTTAAAAACTTAACTGATTTAAAACCTCTACAGCGCAAAATAATTTGTTAATTCTGTAAGAAGTGTATAGAATCTTAAGAAATTTCAAACATTTCAAAACATATTTTCAGAGCATTTAAAAAAAAATTAAAATTCATCTCATATAATTTAAGCAATTTTACTGCCATTCTATTCTAAATATCTTCTAATTTTATAAAATTGATTGATTTATTTTTAATAGGGAATCAACATATAGCACAAAACGTTTTAAATTAAAACAAATTTGAAACCGTAGTTGTAAATATTTTTAAAATTTCAGAATGTACATAACAAGTTAAATGAAGTAAATTTCTGAAATTCTTCTACTATACTTATTATTTAGTAAAATATTCTCTTTCATTATTTATAAAATTTTTTATTACAGCCTAAAATATAAATTATAAAAAGAGTTAGTTCTGCTATTAATTCTCTATCTTTCTTTAAAAAAGGAAAAGATTGAAATTTTTCTTGATGAATTAGACATTTTAAAGAAACTTTACAGATTTTTGAAGCAATATTATATTTTCTATTTGGGTAATTAATAACTTTTAAAGCTTAAATAATATGTTATAAAAATAATATGTTGTTAAATTATTAACAATTAAAAAGAACTATTTTCTCAAAAAAAATTTCAAAAGTCTATTAAATTATTTAAATATTTTTTTATCAGTTGAAATATAATAAAAATAAACATACAAATTCAAATGAAAGAGATTTGAAATTTTACAGTTACAGTTCCTAAAAAATTGTATTAAAATAAATAGTAATGCTTGATTTTTGAAGAGAATTTGCTTTAAAAATATAATTTGATTTATTCAATTAGATTTAACATGTTAGAATGAAACACTAAAATTTATTACTTATTCTTTTGACGAAACGCAATAAGGTTTGTTAAATAATTTTAAAAATTAAAGCTGAGAAACTAAGTGTTATTTTTATTATTTGAATTTATTTCAAGAGTCAAAGGGTTGAAATGCATTTCAGAAAACAAATATTTTGTTATAAATTAGCAAATAAAGTTTAAATAGTTTTAAGAAAGGTAAATGAACAAAATGGGCTCATTTATTAGTTATAAAGAAATTTACTCAGTAAAAAGATCAGTAATCTATTTAATTTGTGATAAGATCATAAAATAGCTTAAAAATTTCAATGAATAATATAAAAATATTGCATAAAAATATTAAGAATATACATATATACACACACGCATACACTTACACCTACACACTTATACATTATTATAATAAATCAAAGAGATATATTAAATATACTACAAATTAGAGAGAGCTTAAATTCTGAAATTGAGAAACGAAACGAAAAAGTCAATTGACTAAAAAAAGGACTATAGAATATTTTCTAAAGCTATCTCTGACTTAGGGTAGGGAAGTAAGGTTAAACTTGATTTAAAAGATCCTAATATTGCCTTTTAGCAGAAAATGTATACATAATAGCACAAGAAAAAAAATAGAAATAAAATTAAAATCATTTTGGCCTAAAATTTAAAATAAAACAAACAGTAAACTATTAAAATTAAAACTATTTTGAATAAATAATAAATAAATAAAATTTGTTGCAAAATGAATGCAATAAAAATACAGTAAACATAAATTAAATAACACACACATACAGAAACAAATGAAAACTAGTTTTATAGTAGTTATAACATATTTTTAAAAGTCACACAATATTCAAGGTTTCTTAAAACGTCTTTTCAGTGTTCTTTTGCTTAGCTTTCTTTTATCTGAGCTTTTCATTTTATACAAGTAAAAATGGAAATAATTTTTCAACAATTCTTTTTTGCTTGAAAATATAGAAGGCTTTCTGCAAATAAATATAATTTAAGTATAGTATATTTCTTGATAATCCTTTAATTTTAAACAAATTAAAAAATAGGCAATGCGACATATTTTATTTGAATAACACTCGTCTGAATTATCGTACCACTTAGGGCTATTTAGAATGAATATACTTTAAAATAACATTAATATTACGCCTATATTAGCGATTTTGTAATATTAAAATATTTTTACATTTAAAAAGAAAATTATTAAAATTATTGAATTACGAGCGAGAAATGAAAAAAAAAAGAAAAATTAATTAGGACATATATGCATATGTATGAAGAATTATATGTTAAATAAACGACCATTAAATAATTATGATGTTCAAAAGTTAGTAATGTCAGTTTTGCTGCAAAAGTTTCAAAAATTAGCTTAAAACTATAAAATTTAGGCAGAATATTCAAATAAATTTTTTATAATATATTTTTTATGGATATTGTTTTAAAGTGGTGTTGTAACTGAGGAAGAAATTAATTTTAACCGTTTTGAGAGGTATTGAACTTTCTCTTGCATTGTCTAATCACTATATAGAAATATTTATTGTAAGTTTATAAAATCAATAAATATGTGAGTAATTTCAATTATTGTATATATTAATTGAAAACACTTCTAAGTATTAATATAATCAGCAGCATATTTATTTTTATAATTCTAAAATTGAGTGTTAGTTGTACCTGTGCATTAAAATGCAGATATTTCTTAAGAATTATCAAATCGAACCTACAATCCCTAGTAATCCTATTTCAAATGAGAAGTAAAATTTTAAGTTAAAATTAATTTAAAACGACTGAAAAATAATGAGATTTCAAAATAATTTTGCCCATAATAAAATTATTTAAAAAATATTCGAAAAAATTTTGTTAAATATATGCATAAGTAATGATTTTTAATTTGTTGCAAAAAGAAAATTTATTCAAATCGTCAACTTTAATTTAGTTAAAATACTTGTATTTCAAAATAATTTAAAAATGATAACTCTGAAAATACATTTAACCCTACTATTAGAACTGCCAAAATACATAGCTACTGAATAAATCAATTAAATCAATTTTTGAATTAATAATAGTTAATTTTAGATCAATTTTAAAATTAAAAATTTTTATTTGATGTTTTAAAATTTTGTCCCGAAATTACATTAAATAAAAACTTGTTCTATTTAATTTAGTTTAAGTTCAATATAATGTATTGTTATTGAATGTTGACCACGCTAATATTTGATAAGCCAAATTTTGTCCTTGGAAATGTCTCATAAGTTTAAACTGTTATTTAAATTATAACGCGGAATACAAATTTCAATTGTTATATAAAGGACTGTTATACAATTTATTTTACCGCAGTATTGGGACAAAACGAAAGTATTAATATTGCATTTCAGAATTTTCAAATCTTAAAATGAGTACAAACCAAACTAATATTTTATATTTGTTATAAAAACATGAAATTTTGATAAAATTTTAAAAATTATAGCTCATTATACAATGGAGAGAATTCTAAATAGAATTAATCAATATCAATTAATTTTTTAAAAAAATAAATTATTATCAATATTTTTATTGACCAAAATAAATGTTCAAATCATGTTTTTAAATCGTACAAATTTTAAGTTGTTTAAAGCAAAAAAGAGTTAAAAATCAATTTCAAGTTTCATTACAACGCGTATCTGTAATCTGTCTGATATAACCATAATGTATATATCCTTTTGAAAATCTAAAATATATTTAAACCCACATTTAATCTTTGTGTGTGTATAAATATTTATACTGATAACACGATACAGAAGGTAATTGGTGAAATATCATACTACTGTAGTCCTCCCTATCTCCGCCATTGAGGGCAGAACAGAATGCAGAAGACGAGAAGGGAGGAAAGACCCCGTTCCCATAGTAACAGTAGACCGACCCACAGTTCAAATTAGGGAGATATGATGGAGCGGGGATGAGTGAACGGAGAGAGTAACCATTCTCTCGCTTCCAATATTGAGAATTCTCTAAATTCCGTTCAAAAAAGAGAAATTTTATCAATATCAATAGAAGCATAAATTGGTATTTACCTTCGTTTTGGCTTTGGGACAAAATGATTCGAAAATTCGAAGATCGGCATTAGCAGTGGACGAGGAGAATTAAGCCTAATTTTCTCTCTTGCATCTTGCAGCTAGCTCACTGTGAATACTTCCACTTTACCCACGATACTCCCTCTAGTGACAGAAGATATCAAATGTGACAAAAGGGCCGGGATAGCGCCACCTTCTGGACTTTATCATAAACAGATACTGGTGGAGGATAAAAAGAATGCGGTATTTCGAAATACTTGAACTGAGGTTTATTTTAAAGCTTCGATTGTCGGAATAAATTCCATTATTTAATAATTCCTGAATGGGATCTATTTCGTTGGTAACAACAAGATTTAAATTGATAGAGAAAAAAAATCCTATGCAGAAGCAAGTTCAATTGGATTTTACATTTAATTCACTTTTAATAAAAATATATTCAGAATTGTTTTAAATTTTTTGAAATACGCTTTACATACACAAAGTAAATTTTAACAAAAATTCTAGTTTTAAATAATTTCTATAAATTATTTCACTGTGTTATCCTCAATAAAGAATTTCACTACAACAAAGAGAGTACATTGTTATATGTTTAATAAAAAAATAATTTCACCTAAAAAAATACTAATGGTATTAATAATATTACTTAGAGGGTTACAAATTCAAGATCATTTTGGAACAGAGGAAACTAATTTCATACATATGAGGAATGTTAAATCGAAATTCGTATTGTAATATTTGTATTTTACATTTAATAGAATTAATTCTGTTCTGTATTCTTAAAAAAATTCTCCACTGGATGTAATTTTAGAAAAAACAAATCATGAAAGAGAGAGCCCTTTTATATGGCATATTTCATTCTTAAATATTTAAGTTTTTTTAAACTTCATGTAGGTTTTTTTTATAATAGTTGCAAAATACTAAAAGTATTTTGTTTATTAAAACATCATTTTAATTTTTAATTTTAATTTTTATTTATTGAAATGGTTTTTTTCTGTAACTATATTTTTGATTGCTGAAGATACTAAATTTTTTTAGAGGTATTTGAAATTTTTTATTTTATAGTTTTATGTTATACTGCAGTTTCTTGGCAAATATTATTTATTTCCTGCAATTCCGGTATTCTGAAAATCTCGGTTGTCGATGATTGCTATCATTGACAACTCAGACACAATCATTCAAGATTTATATCAAAATATTTATTTCAGTGTTTAGAATAAAAATTTTTGATTTGTTTACTATTTATATTTCTGTACTTTAACGATTTATAAGTTTTCCAGGGATTCATTAAGTTATATTTTTCTTAAAGAAATGTATCGATTAAAAACTAGAAACGGTAGAAATTATTTAAATCCCTTAATGCTAATGTTACTTGCTAAGATTATTTGTATTCTGTCATCACAAAATATTCGAATACAGATCTAAATTCTACTATGAAAAAATGTATCATATATTATTTAAATTGATATTTTTCATACATTATTAAACTTGAATTCAAAATCTAGAAGATCTAAATAATTACACATATTTCTAAAGAAAAACCGTGAAATTAAAACTTTGGATCAAAGTTTAAGTTTTGGTATCCATTATGTAAATATACACGTGCGTGTCGGTCTTCATTTTTCGGAGAATATTTTATAAGCACAGGTACTATTTTTAGCGTTTCGTTCATTCACACAACGGCGATTTTTAGTATTTTTCACATTTGACGAAATTCAAATACATACAATTAAAATGATTTACCAACAATGTTTGGGCTGTGGAGTAAAGTTGTGAATTATCAGAAGAGATATGTCACCAGTGCAATGTCTATTGAGACTACAAAGAAACATCGAATATTATATGCAGTTTATAATATAAGTTTAATGACACCAAAACTGTAAACAGATTGCTTAGGAAAAGTCATCCAAGAGTCATGATGACTATGTTAGTTGATATTTGTCAATTGAACGAGGTGTAACATATAATATTATTCAAATCGAATAACATTACATGCTAATATATGCATAATAATATTATATGCTCTTAACCTCCGCTCCTGAGCTGTCTTATCAGCTTCATGCAATCACAGGAATCAAATATCAAAGGATAGGAGCATAGATCAATGGGAGTCCGCTATATCCATTGAAAAGTCTAGATTTAGCCTATCATATGATTCTTACCGTATTTTCGTCGGGCCAGTTCAGGGACTCACTAAATGTCCATCAACGTACGAGAAATAAACTGCTATATCAATCGAAGTTAGATGGCTTGGGTTAGATATCATACTGACGGGTGCTCATACCTCTGTAACTGTGAAAGTATATCTGTGATGGGTGTTAAGTATAGCCGAATAAACATGTTTGCTTTTTCAGACGTGCACTTTTGATCCCAATTTCATTTTTATAGATGACAACTCTAATTTCTCTAATTGACAAGTTTCTGGAAAATAAGAATATTCACTGAATGAACTAGCTATCTACATATTCAAAAAATTATTTTTTTCGAATATGTTGGCGATGTGAGTAATTACAAATCACCTTTAAACTTCCAGGTGCATTCAGGCCCTAAGAGCCGTACTATTGGCAATGAGGAGCAATTTGTCATAGAAATTCCTAAGATATTTGATTTACGTCTTGAATGTATGTTGTGAAAAATCTTTAATTGTAAGAAGGAATGTTTCTCCCCTTAAATTTATCTTTTGGATTCATCTTGTAACCGGCAGTAATGAGTCGTACACAGGGTTATATGTGTGTACCGTAATTTTATGTGAAACATATTGTGTATCAATCTATGTGTATACCTACTTTCATTACATTCTGTCCAGTAGTTATATATAACTGGAGATAATAAATAAAAAATGTAAATTATATTTTAATTTGAACATTTATAGATGATTTATTTTGCATATTCGTCTCACTACCATTATGAGGACCTCATCCAATTTCGTCTTACAAATAGTCAATGTTTTCTTTTTTAGAAATGGGAATTCTGGATGTTTTGGTAACTTAATACGAATACTTTGCATTATTGCATTTAGACGGGAAATTAAGAATCAATGACGTGTATATTCCGATTTGTTAAGTCGAAAAATTTTCTATTTGTGTTTAAATTACTCATTCAAAGCAAAATGAACACAAAATACAAACTTCCTAAAATTCCAAATTAGTCTAAAATTATGAAATGTAACATCTGAAACAAACGTGTCCTCCGTTTTTGGCTTTTTAGCAAACAATGGTGTGATTATACACTGTCTTCCAATCAGTAATTGGAAAGAAAGATAAAAAAAATTATTCATATTCAGTAGATGGTAGAGCCTCCACCTGAAGCAATTACAGCCTTAACCCACTAAAGCCTGCTTTCTACATGTTTGAATGATATACACAGTGATATTTTCTTCCATTCGTCTTGGCGAAGACATGTAAATTATTGCATCGTTTTTGGTTCTTTTCTGCACCGCTTAATTTGGCGATCACACTCATCCCAGAGGCTTTCTGTATGAATCAAGTCTGGATTCTGGACAGGCCAGACCAGTCGGTTCACCCCGCTGTCATCATACCAATCCATGGTAGACCTCACAACATGACAAATAACGTTGTCATCCTGGAAGTAACAATGATCTAAACCGCAAAATCGTCACAGCGTAGGAAGAGTGTTGTGGTCAAGAATAGCGGAGTAGTAATCGCTGTTGAGTTTACCATGAATTGGTACCAAGGATCCCTGTCCATTTCACGAAAAAGATACCCAGACCATAATTCCCCCTCAACCAAATTTTACTGTAGGCAAAATGAGGGAATACACATAACTCAGACTCTTCCATCCGAATTGTAGACATTTAAACTTGATTCATCACTCCAGAGAGACTGTTTCCACTCATCCACAGTCCAGTTTCGAAGTGCCTCGCACCACTCCAACTGAGTGGTTGGATTTTGTAATCAAAAGCTTAAGTGCGGCAGAATGAACACGAAAACCAATTAAATATGCTTCTTAGTGGATAATATTTACTGAAACAACAGTCCAAATGAATTTTCGAATTCCTGGAGTATGGAAAGGGGGCTCATCTGTTAGGTGCGGTTTCTTCAAATTTCTTTGGACAGCACTCGTTAGTCTTAGTTTTGCGGGTCTTACGGATTGAAGCCCATTCCGACAATGACCCCTCACCTTTTACTTTTTAACCATTCTGTCGATTTTGGAATGTTTAACTCCTTAGATGTGTCCTTTAAGGATCGGCCTTTTTTATGATATCCAACAACTAAGCCTTTCTCGAAGTCAGACAGCTCTGAATTTCATGGCATCTTGCACGCAACTCTTGCCAATACTGTTTCCTGCATGATATTTAAGTACAGAAGACGTAATGTAGTTTAAGACCGCAGATATTCTCATTTGCATGGATGTCCAAAGACTTATTGATATGTAGTGTACATATGAATAGGCAAGCACCCTACATACGCAGTTGCAATATAAGTAATTGCAACTTAATTTATCATATAATAAAAGTATACGTAATGAAACATTATTTCGCAAAGCCTATATGTACGAGGCGAGTCCTGAAACTAAGTACCGTTTTGTCCCTCCGCAGCGGTAGCATCGGAGTTCAACTCTTACGAACAAGTGTCTCTGGTTAATTGTCAGTATACAGTGACGCCACATTACAGCCAGATTGTGTTGTTTTTACACGTGTTTGTGAGAGTTCAAAATATATATATTTAAAATGATTGCCGATCTCACCATCTGTAAAGTGCGTTATGTAACTCATTTTTTAAGAAAAAAAGTTAAGGCAGATGAAATTGATTGTTAACTTGAAGAAGTTTATCTTTAAAATATAATGAGTGATAGAATGGAAAGAAAGTGGATTGAACAATTCAATGATGGGCACACCATAGTTCATCAATCTTGCAACGTTGGTCAGCTTGCTCCGTATTATGTCTATAAAATAAATCTGCAGAAATTTATGTTCTTCAGCAAGACAAGGAAATATACTACCAATTCTGTGGTGTTGTTGTTGCTCATGCCACCTGTCTAACATAGTCAGATCGAGGCCCACGAAATTCATCGTAGCAATGGGGTAGATGTAAGCCTGTCGTTGACCTTAGCTTTGAGCCCCATACAGTACGGTGACAGTACGATTTAGCTCGGTGAAATTCCCGAAGGGACGATAGAACATTACGATAGATGGTGCCACCATCTATCTCCCCCTTCACGATTTAGGCATGGAACTCTGAAGTGGAGGGAAATTTTCTCCAGTTCCCTGCACTCGTGATTCAGCCCACAAGACTTTAGGACTCACTGATTTAACGAGCACGTGCTCCTTGTGTACTCGGAGGGTATTTGGCGGTACGGGCATCGAACCCAGGCCTTCCGGTCCGGTGTTCTAACCACTAGGCTACTCACGGCCTAATTCTGTGGTAAACTTGGCCTTGAAATTTTAAATGTAGGCATAAATCCAGTCTCAATTACTTGCTTGGAAGAGCCAAATGAAGTCTTTTGAAAGCAACTGTTATATCGCCTTATATTCTTCTGAAACACCTTTGAACATACAGAGTTAGATGACAACAATGTATGTAGTGGCTCAGGTGGATCCCTTAACACAGGCAAATGCACCTTCCCACCACTACAACATAAGCGAGGAGTATCACTTTTAAACTTCATTGCACTGCAAAATTGGCAAGTAATTGACATGTTTCCAAGAGTACATGAAGCATCAGACTTGAAACCGTAGTTCATGGTGAAGCGCGTAGTGGGTGGCCCTATGTTATTAATGATGGTATGGTTCAAAAAGTGAGTGAGAGAAAGTGCGTGGAAACAGACAGTTCACAATAAGATTGCTTTGTAATGAGTTTCCACAAATCTCAAAAACTGTTCAATGGCGGCAACGTTCTTAGAAGAGGGTATAGACAAGTTGAGTTTCTCGACATGACAAATGTCTGAATAATGGTGATAACTAAGTAGAAAAATAGTTTTTGACATGCTCTTTCTTGTAAAAATAAATTTTGTTTTTTAAAAAGATTTTTTTTCTATGCGAGTTTTTTCAAAATGGTACTTAGTTTCCGGACGTACCACGTAAAAACTGATTTTACTTATTTCTGTGTTATGCAACATAAAAAAAGTGATATAAAACAGAAATCTTAACTGAATCAGATAAAAATGTAATTCGAAACGCCTGTTGAACATTTGAAATTATTAATTTTTCAAATCACCTCAGATTTGGGAAATACTTTAATATAAGCATAAATTTATATGAATACAAGTAATTTTTTTTGAAAATTAAGTGTTTCAAATGTACCAACCCCTTATCAGCCATTTAGTTCCAAAACAAATGAGTAATATTCCATTGACGAAACTTAAATTTATTGCTTAGAAATCTTTTGAAAACTTAGGTACAATAAATTTTAGATAAACTAATGATAATTACTACAGAATAATTAGCTAAATTCTTTAAAACTATGAAACATTAAGATGTAATTTATTACTTATATTTTCTATGTCGATTTATTTCGATCTATTTAAAAACTACAGGGTCATAATTAAGAGGAACGTTTTTAAGGGATTGATTGATGGTTTTTTAATATTGCTCTTCAGAGCCACATTATGGCTACTAACGATAGACGTCGCATTTTAAAATGACGATTAAATATCGAGAATGACACTTGAGATGACACCTCACTCTCCAGACTAATGCAAAGACTTTCAGCCTCGACATACTTACCGTATATCAGCCCCAATACATGGTGGATCTTTAGGAGCAAGAAGACTGAATCCCACCAGTTGACAAAAATGATGCCGACCACGAGTTCACGACTTGCTCACTTGCCTACAACCTTAGCATTTTATTTCAGAATCTAGCTTTAAATCATAGTCCTTTTTCAATTAATACTATTAGCTCACACTTTCTGTATATTTATCTTGGTGGAATTTTCAATCGTTAATAAAATACATTTTAAAGCGCTCAATTGAGCTGAAATTTTATACACATGATTATTTTGGATGACAATACAGTATAATTTAATTATAATTAATAAAAATTAATTGATTAAAACTAATTATTCGAAGAATTACAAATACAGCCACGTAGGCCTCATTTTTGGCGGCTTAGCGACCCTTTTGGCGACTTGTGTCAAAACTTGAAAAGGTTTTTTTTTCTCAGATTTTAAAGCACTCGTTTGAGATGAAATTTTCTATACACTAATGTTTGGGGTAAAAATACAATAATTTAACTATAATTAATTAAAACTAATTGTCTGAAATTAATTATTTAAAGAATTACAGATACAACCACGTTGGTTTCATTTTTAGCGATTTGGGTCAAAACTTTAAAATATTTTTTTTCTCACGTCTTAAAGCATTCAATTGAACTGAAATTTTATATACACGATTGTTTTGGATGACAATATGATACTTTAATGATAATTAATAAAAAATTAACTACCACTTACTGTTGTGGTTTTGTCATATGTATATACCTATTTATATTAATTGTAACTATTTAAGAAAAGGTAGTTAAAATAAAATTTTTCCTTGTTGATCTAAGTAGGAATGGACTTACATTTTTTTGTTATATTACTTGTTTCTCTTTAGTTTGATAATTCTAGTTCCGTTAGAACATTAGATTTTATGGATCTAACAGTTTTACTGAGTTTAATTTTAAAAGAAAATTTGTAGGGTAGTCCTTCTGCTATGAAAAATCATTTTGTTTGAATTAAATAAATCACATTTATGTACTTTAGGAAAGTTATTAGAATCTGTGACGCTATAAAAGAAATAGTAGCTTAGATGCACAATCTAAGCAAACTTCAAATAAATTAATCAGAATGAAAACCAGAAACTTACATTTTCTTAAAAACAGCCTTTTAAGAATAATAGTATTCAAGTATTTCATTTTCTCTGATTTGCTAATTACGTGTTTTAAAATCAGCTTTAATGTTACGTATAGAGATTTAGAAGATTAATTGATGTGACATATCCTGTTAATGCTTTAATTTCAAATCCATTTACGATCTAATGACATGAACTCGCAGAGGCTTTTACCATATATGATTTAATAATTTACAATTAGGTAATTTAAATAAATTTACTTTCTTGGAAAATGTTAATTTCCCCGAATTTTACGACTCTTCTAGATATTATAATTAATTTTTAAATGGGATCGGAAGTTTGGATTAAAATACTATTCATTTAACTTAGCAATAGACTAAAATTTTCTTAGGCTATATATTAAGTCGTTTTGAGGTATAAACACTGTTAGCCTCGCACTTGATTTTTAAGAAGATTTTAGTGAACTTCATTTTTTGGGGGAGGGAGAGAATTAGAAATCTTAAAATAAAAACAGTTTACTTAATTAAAATAACTTTTTGCTTTGTTTATTGTTCCTTAATTTTATAGTTCCTAACTATAGTACTCTGTCTTGGAATTAACATTTTTATAGGGAGTATTAGAATTTTATAAAAAGTATATTTCTTTATGATTCCTCAACATCATAGTACTTGAAGAAGACTGCTCAGTATTATGATTCCACTTATCACAGAGTAATGTCGGTTCTGATATTTAAATACTGAAGAAACAATAATAGTTCAAGATTTCCTAAGATTTTGCAAAAGCGTATAAATGGATAATATTTATATTTAGTGTCATTTATATTTATAATATTAGTGAGAAAAAATGTTTCACATCTCTAGAGAAAGTACGAAAAGATATAATATAGCTATTATAAAATGTAAACTTCCTTTTCCACGCCTCTATTGAAATAGTGCCTTTTTAAATCTTATTTATGCATACCATTATTTGCATTTATATCTGCTTACTTTTGTCGTGTATGTATATTCATCTGTTTCAGTTGTGTTTGTCTTATTATACTGCTGTATTACCCTTCAATTATTTTATTGCATATTGGACTAAACGCTGTATTATTATTATATGACATTGTTACCATTTCCTAATATTGTAACTAATACACAATGCACGGCTACAATGGATTTCGATTACTATCGATGGATTTCAGATATAATCTCCTATGTATATTCCTGTAAATATTAATTGCACCTCAAAACAAGAAATGAATTTCAACGTTTCCAAAAAACTTTTTGAAGGTTCAGTGGATATCTAAGAAAATTGTATTTTCATGGACTGGTTTATTTGTCTAGTAATAGTTGATTTTTTGCTTGTTTTAACAAAAAAAAATATTTTTTCTGATAAAACTGTAAAAAGAAAAACAAAACTTTTATGTTGATTTTTATTACTCAGGCATTGCATCGCATATCACAAGGTAAAAACTGTTTTTTCTTTTACTTTTTGTATTTTAAGGTGTGCCTAAAAACTTAGTACTCAAGAACTTTCTGGGAGAAAAAATTTGTTTGTCCAAAAGTTCCTTCAATAAATTATTTTATTCTTAGACTTATTACGAGAGAATACAAAAAAGATGCACAAGTACAAATTGACACAATGCTTTGGGGCAAAAATTGATTGATTATTTAGGAAAATAGACAAAATAATGGTATACTAGAAGAAATAAAAATCGAAATTTCATCTAAAACTCCATTACATACAGATCATAAAAGGAGAAATTTAACACGTGGAATTTCAGAATTTTTAATCATTACTAGATCAAAATCATGCAATTTATTCCCCCAATGTAATACTTAAAAAATTTCGGAACTAAAATATTAGGCATTAATATAAAGAATCCAAAGTTTATGCAAATCCCAAAAGATCTCAAATTAATTCATTTTTCATTGAATTGAAGACAAAACTTCATAACGTCAGGAACTCCAATAAACTTAGCATCTTCTCGTGTACACTCGTATATTGCTTATTTACCTCTTTTTTTGCATTTTTGCTTGCTTCTATAAATAAAAGAAAATGGCTTGCAATATATAGATACAGCATCTAACACTATTTGTAGAAAATAGCATACTTCTAATACAGATAAGAGACAAGATCATTGAAACACTTAAAAGTTGAATTATTATTTTTATAAATATAGCAAATTTGTGCACACCTTGATCATTAGGGAAGTCACAAATTCAATCTGAAACAGAAGGATGCAGATCTCTAACATACTTTAACAGTGCATAGTGATATATCTCTTGTAAAATACCTAATAACTCTGTTAATGATGAGAGCAGAAGAAACAGTACTTCTATTAGTTGCTCAAAAAGTGCTTATAAAAGTTCAATATTTTTGATATGGTGACTATAAAAGGATACTTTACTTCCTCACTATATTTATTAAGTTAACTTATAATGTTTTTAACTATACGGACAAGAGAATTGCCTGAAACGAGCAGTAGACATGGCGGAATGTAAGCACTATTAATTAAATATGATTCTAGAGTACATTCAAATAGATTTGATCAATTGGCTGATCCTCGGTGTGACTATTGATTCCGAACAATGCCAGAAAATGACATCCCATGCCTTAAAGGTTACGCATCTATGCTTTATTATGCAGTGAAAACGGAAAATTTCTGAGGGACATAATCTCTTCCTTTTGAAGGAACAAAGTGAAAGATTATTTGTCGTATTAAATTGCATCTTTTCTAGTCATTAAAGGTCAGTTTAAGATGATACTTGTATCATTGTTTGAATTTCTTGGTATTGATGTCAGTAATGAGAAAGGATTGGGGTTTGCTACAAGACTATTAAAACCTAATTTGAAAAGTACCTGATGAATTATTCTACTTTGAATGAAATTTTTCAACCGATTTTTAAAAATTTCTTCCTATTGAAGGAACAAAGTGAAGGATTATTTGTCGTATTAAATTACATCTTTTCTAGTCATTAAAGATCAGCTTAAGATGATACTTGTATCATTGTTTGAGTTTCTTGGTATTGACGTCAGTAATGAGAAAGGATTGGGGTTTGCTACAAGACTATTAAAACTTAATTTGAAAAGTACCTGATGAATTATTCTACTTTGAATGGAATTTTTCAATTGATTTTTAAAAACTTTCTCTATTTTCTTAGCTGTGGGCCTAAGGTCTTAGCAAATAATTTGTGTCTTTGGGTATCTCTATTTCCGTTAACAGTCCCCATGTTCAGAAGAAACTCTATTTTTTTCATACAATCAACCATGATTTTAAGTAATGAAACCCTTATCAGGTAAGCATCAATAATCATTCTTTTCTTGAAATCGCTGAGATTTGGCATTTCAAAATATTAATGCATAGCTATCGTATCATCCGTGACTGTATTATTTATTCATAGCTGACATTGTATACAGCTGGCTTTATATCCTATTTATATACATAATAAACAACAAAATATGTATCAAGCTAGAAATTGGCAAAACAATTTTTATGTGCTTTTTTAGTACATGTTTCTATTTAAAAAACTTAACATTTGTGTTTTTTTACTGTTAAATGAAGTGAAATTGCAGAAAATATATCAGAGTTTTAGCAATGGATAGTACAGCATTATATTATTTAACTTTCAGTATAATGATCAAATATAAATAATAAAAAATACTTTAGAGACTAATAAGTGAAAGATATTGTTGCGTAGATTTTGAGATGCTTCTAATGATGGAGGAGTTATAACTACCCTTTAGAATAGCGATACAAAATGTATTAATAATGTTGTTTTTATTAGAGTTATTAGTTTATATAAGCTTCCGCTCTAAAACCTTTGTTAGTTACTTGGAATATACAGTAATTTCTGTTCCATTTTTTTGTAATACGTTCATGATATTTTCTTTCTAAGTGTGTCTCTCCTTATCAAATATAATTTCCATCCAAATTATATTAAACAACAAAAAATTCCTCACTGCTCTATGTTCAGTAATCGATGATCATGTCTTTTTTCAAATCTTGTAAATTTCTTCATTTACCTATTACGGAATCTTTTGCTGTATGAATACAACTTACGAAATCATCTTTTTGTGCGTGTTCCAGAAACAGCTTTATCTATCTTATTTTTGATTAGCCAAAGTTGTAAGTACATTAACCAATGGAGCGGCCATAATATTATGATTCAGTTGCATATATGTGTGTTTGCATACACAAGGTGTTTAAAAAAAGTTTAAGAAAATAAAAGTCATACTATGTTTACTATGGAACCAAGGGTTCCTTTCCACTCTAAATAGCAGAATGGCTGTGGTGGTCGAGACGTTAAGGATCTGGGCTTCTAGAAGCAGGCCTTTGGTTCTAGCTCAGTAAATTACTAAAATTCCTTATGGAAGTAAGATAAATGCATAAAAGCATTAAAATTCCCAATTCAACTCAGAGTAGTAAAAATAAATGAATTTAAAACACAACAAGCAAGCGCAACTTGTTTCTTCAGACGCACTTTCTTTCATGCGACATATATTCAGAACTTGACCATCGGGTACTGAGCCTACACAAATTTTGAGTGAAAAGAAGCAGCAATGACTATAGCAGCTGATTAGCTTATTAAGATTATGCACAACGTCAGTCAAAGCTAACGTTGTTATTTAAAAGTGGTGCATTCTCAATACTGGACTAATATCGTGATAACACCATCTGGAACGACGTCGTAAAAGTTGCGCTGGATTACCCTCACCAGGAATTAGTAGACATATATTTAATGTATAGTCAAGCACATGTGAGTCTAAAGAATGGGGATCGTATTAAGAGAAATTTCTCAGATGTCACCTTTTAAGCTATCCTAACTTCACCAGTGTTAATAGAAGACTACAAGAAACAGCATAGTTTTACATAGACACACATGTGGTTCATGCATGATGAATCCAAGCTCCCTTTTTACTGTGGTTTCACTCTTTTTGATGAACTTCCTATGGACATTGTGGAAGATCTCAAAATCAGAATCGTTGTTGAACTTGTCAGGGTGTGCAACCTCATTCTCCAGTGCAAATTGTACAACACACGCCATTTCGAAGCATCTATTTTTTTAGTCTTTTTGCTTGTGAGTTGGCACAATTGTGCAACTTATAGTTTTTCCCTTAATTTCTTTGTTTTTTTTTCATTATGGACAGTTCAGTTTGGATATTTCAAATTTCATTTTTCTGCAACTCGGAGTGGAATACGACCTAGGTTAAACATCAAGTACTTTTTTATTTGGATAGGTACAATCCCCTCATATATACGAGTATGTACGTATATATGATGTTTAAAAAAATTTTTTTTTTATTGAAAACAATTATAAAACCCCCGTGCACCACAAAGTATCACACGGGGCTTACAGAAGAAGAAAAAGTAAAAAAGACACATTAAAAGGGAAATAAAAAATAAAAAAAAATTTTTTGAGGTTAAAATTACAAATTTTAACAAATTCACAAAAATTTTTTTAAAAAAGCACTTCGGGTTGGAAAGAAGTTGGTAAAAATTCGGTGGCCAATTAATGTTAAGTCTCTTGAAAGCCAGTCTTATAATCTTTCTCTCTCTGACATACTTGGAATACAGGAGGATTACATGATGTTTCAAAGTCAACATCAAGAACTTTTGTAAAAAAAAAAAAAGTTTATTCAGCAAGCAGTCAATACAGTTCTTTGCTGAGAGAAAATCAACGTCGACAAGATTTCAATTGGGTTCTATAGTCATTTTCAGAACTGTTAAATAACACTTTTTAATTTATGTTTTCGATTTGAAAGTAGGGCGCGAGATCGTATATATTAAGACAATAAAATTTAATGAGCTAGGATAGGAATTGCTAAGTTTAGAATATCTTTCCTGAGAACTAATTAGGCATTTAATTTAAGATTCGACTATGTTTTGGAAATTAAATGCTAAATGGTAAATAGGAGATTTTGTCTTAGATCTAATTTAATTGTACTTACACACATATATATATATATGAAAAGAGAGAGAGAATCAAAACAGTAAAAATTACAAGCGATGAATCGAGAATTTCAAAAATAAAATGACTTGATAAGTCAGTTCGTGGAAAAAGGAGTATTTGAAATTATAAGTAAGAAACGATCCGAATTATTATTTTTTTATTATAGGGGAAAAGATTGACTCTCGAAAGTGTTTTCAACACTCTAAAGTGAAGTGAAATGGGCTGTTTACCTTCTAAAGGTATTTTGGCTGTAGCCCAAAGTATCATTAAAAATCTAGTTTATTATGTGATATCTTTTATAACACGTTCATAACACGATTTTGTATAAATTTAATGAAGTTTCAACAATGTCAGATATAAACAGAGATTTACTTTTAGATAATTTATTTGTGATGTTTTCAATAACCCGCCATAGCTTTTTATTTCCTTTAAAGGTTTTTTTCCCAATTTTTTTTTTTAAAAAAATTTTTATCATCCTTTTTTCCCCCTTTCAATTGAGAGTAACTTACTTTCAATTTGAAACTTATTAGATTTTCTCAATTTGAAGTATATAAATAATGATTCTCTTTTTCTTGTTAAATTGTGTCTGTGTTTAAAATTTAAGTATTCCATTTGTCTAGAATTTTTATAAACTACGCAATGTAATAGTAGTATATATTGTCAGTATCTGGACTAAACACCAATCGAAAAAGTTTTTGTTAGTAGCTAAATTTAAAAAAAATCAATTGATTTAAAAACTAATTTTAAAAAAATGTTTTCGAATACCTTCAATAGAATGTGTTTTTGTTTAGACAATAACTCCCCCAAAAAACAAATTATTAAACATCTTTTTTTTTTTTTAAAAAAAAAGGGAATTTGTTGTATTTAAATTTAAATTTTTTAAAGTTATGTCGGAATTTTGTTTAAAAAAATATTATAACATATTGGTATTAAAAACTTTTGATTTTCTTCAATAGGGGGTTTTGCTTTTTTGTTTAAAAACAATTTTCCCCTTAAAACAAATTAAAAAAAATCTTATTTTGTTTTTTTAAAAAAAATTTGTTGTATTTAAATTTAAATTTTTAAAGAAATTTAGAACTTTGTTTTTAAAAAGGGTTTAATGTAATTACTAATATAATGGTATTAAAAGCTTTTTTTTAATTTAAATTTATTTGAAAAAAAGAATTATTCACTCAATATTAGTTTTGTTTGTGAAAATCAAAACTGACATAAAAACAAATAACACGGGAACACGCATAGTAAACTATTTTTTTTTTTTTTAAATAAATTATTACAATATATATTTTATTATAAATATAATGGAAAAAAAAAGATGCAAGCTTTTGGGAAATTACATTAAAAATTTATACATTTATGAAAATATATATTATATAATTATAATGTAAAAAACATTTACATTTCAAAAAAATTTTCCCGTACGCTAAACATTCAATTTTGTCTAACAAATGCATTTTACCGAAAGAACCCGTTTAAAATTTAAAAGTTTGTTTTTTTTTAAATTGTTGATATAATATGACTTTTAGAATTATGGTTGATTGTTTATTTTTATCGAATGATTTTCCCCTTTGCATTTTTTCTTTTTTTTTTCCCAAAAGGGATAAAAGAATACATCTTTGGTCGAATTAAAAAATTTTTTTTGGGGGGTTTTTCCTTCGTTTCATCCTTTAATTTCCTAATAAGGATTGATTTTTTTTCAAAAATAATATTGATAAGATACATTAAAATTTGGGAAAATCTACATAGTTTTCAAATTTATTTGTAAACATCTTCAGCCCAAATATTTCTAAAAAGTTAGAGAACCCGTAGTTGGTATAATAAGTTAGCATTTTTTTTGGGAAAAACAGGTTTCAAAATATCATAAAAAATTTTTAAAAACATATATAACTTATTTAAATTTTAGCACTGAAAAACCTAATTTTGGTTTTTGGGATTTAAATAAAGGTTTGATTTTTAAAAAGCTTAAATTGCACAATGCCATTTATAATTGAAAAACTTTCAAATTTTTGCAATCTGCTAAATTTTTTTTTATATTGTTTCTTATTTAGCTCTATTTTTATTTTACCATGTTTTCGATGTTCATGCAAGTACGTCCAAAAACGCGTTATTCATTAGTTTAAAAAAAATCCTTATCAAAAAAATTATTTGTTTCGCCTTTATTTTTTTATCGTTATTAAACAATATATTACTTTAACCAATTAGACTTTTTTAAAACCCTGATTTTTTTTATAAATTTTTTTTAATTTTTTAAACCCATTTTTAATAAAAAAATTGTAAGTTTAAATAATGAACCACATTTTTTTCATTGAATGTATTTAAAAAGTTTCTTGTTTTTTTTTTAAATTTTTTTAAATTCAGTTTTTCAAAAATTTTTTCCTTTAACCAAATTTTTAAAAATTTTTGGGGAAAGGGGGAAAAAACCATTATGTTTTGAATGAAGCTTGGGGGGATAAAAAAGGGTCTCTTTCAATATATAACGAATATTTGAATCGGGGGTTTACAGACTTTAAAAATCGAATTTACTAATTTCTTTTTTTCAAAAATAAAATTCGACTGGGGTGGCTAAAAACCCCCATGAGTTTAAAATTTAAATTTGTTTAGGGAATTTGGTGGGGGGAAACCTAAAAACCCCCCTAAATATTTAATTTGCCGGGGGAAAATTTTTTTGAAACTATTTTTTCCCTCCAAAAATTTCCCTTTTCCAACACATTGGACATATTTATGTCTGGGGGGTAATTCTAAAAAGTAATATTCATTGTTTTAAATTCCCTCCCCTTGTTAAACTAGGGTTGTATAGAAATGGACAGGATCTAACTCAAAAAAAGGTTCATACTTAACGTACGAAAATTTTCAAAAAAATTTGCGAAATAACACAACATCTATATCCAAATATAATTTTAAATAGTCTTAAAAACTTTGACATTTAAATTTAAAAAATATAAATTTTTCAAATTGATAGTCTTCCTCTGATATATTTTCATTAGTTATATTATTGAAAAACGTATTTTTAGGAGGAAGTTTTTTTCTCTTAATGTATTAAAAAAATCAAAATAACTATATGAAAATACACCTTTTTTAATTTAAACATTTCCTTTGGGGAAAAGAAAAAAAAAAACAAATATAAAAAGTTATAGTTACTTTTTCTTTGGGTTTTTTTTATGTACTTAGTTTAGATGGGAAAGGGAAAAAAAACCATCCCAAAAAATACTAAAAATTTTCGATACTTTAAACGTCATACACTTTTTTAGAGCTTTTCTGGAATTAAATTTTTAAACTTTGCTAAGTTACTAGAAATTTCTTTCAGGGGAAAAAATGAGAATCATACCCCGATAAATTATGCATTACGTCTGGTAGGAACTGGTTTTTTAATTTAAGTTACATCCTTGACTAGTATTTCCCAATATTTTTCCCGTAAAAAGATCATGATTTTTTACCTTTACATCCTTTTGAAAAAAACTTTCTACATAGATGGCATTTATTCTGAGATATTATCTCGTTTTTTTTTCAAGGGAATATTTATCTCCATATATTTTAAAACAGCTTCGGAAATAGTTTGTAAACTTAATACTGTATTTGAAATGACATCTGTACCGGTGTAAAACTTGTGGTAAACTATGTTTTCTTCGTCATCAATAAGTAAGATAGAGTATGCCGCAGGGGACGATGTATTTTTAGTTTGATTGAAAAAAGGCTTGTCATTTATTATGTGTGTAGGGGTCAGCAGAAAATTTCCCTTTTTAGTAAACTTTTAATGTCGGTAAACACAAAAAAATTTTTGAAAAAATTTTCTGAAGGGGTTAAATTTCAAATATTTTTTGGGCATTGGGAGGTAATGTAATTTTTTTGAGGTTCATTATGTAAAAAAATCTTTTCATTGAGCATCCCAAAGAATATTTTACAGGCAAAACCTGTTAAACAATTCTTACAAAAATTTATGTATACCACGTTGAGTGTGTAGCAATTTAATAAAAATTTTTTTTAGGTAATAATGGTTTTTTTTAAAAATAACAAAAATTTATTTCTTTATAAGTATTCAGTTTACTTCTATATATATAGGGAAAAACCTCATTTTTTATAACCAAAAAAATTTTTTTTGATTTCTTTTTTTTAAAATTTTTTTTTATATCACTTTTACTTTAACAGGAAACGTTAGGGAAAAATTTAAATTTATAGGTATTTTTTTTATTTTTTTTTTATGTTGGGGTTCTAATGATTTATTGTATTTTTTTGGGGGAAAAAACCCCCGCCCAAAACCGAATATAGAAAAATATTATTTTCCCACTGGGCATTTTAGCAAAAATTTTTTTTTTTTAAAATTGAGGGGAAAAATAATCTGCTTTTCATCCACCTCTTATTTCATTATAATATCCTACATGTAGTTCAATAAAATCAATCTTTTTTTCCGACCAATTTGGGTCCCCAAAAAATTTAAAAAATCTTCAATTTTTTTTTTTTAAAAAATTTTTTTAATTTAAGAATTTATTTTCTATCGAGTTCATGTATTGATAACAATTTTTTTTGTATTTGAGTTAAAATGAAAAACCCTGATTAATTAATTCATCATCTTTTCTTTTTTTTTCAAATGTTATATGGAAAAAGAAATTTAAAAAACCCTTTAAACCCAAAACTTTCCCTTTTTTTTTATTATATTACACATTTCATCTTTTTAATCAATTTTAAGCAATTAGAGGGGTAAACAGTTTCAGATAGGTTTTTCCGATATGAATTTAATAAAAAATTTTAAAAAATGCTTTTTAGACTTTAAGAAAAAACATTTTTTTTTGTATAAATTTTAATTAAAATGAAACGAATAAAAAATAGAACAAAAATAAAGTCTAAATAAAAAATTCTTCTATCTTTCTCTCTCTACCTCTCTATATAATTCATTTTATGCAAAACAGATATTTACACATCAGCAACATACACATATAAATAATATGAAAACTACTTTAGATTTATAGGAAGATAACTTAAATCAATCAATCATTTTTTATGAATAACGTTTAGCCCTTTCGTTTTATGTAATAACAGATATTTATAAATCCCGAACACACACACATATATAAAAAAAATACATAAACCCCAAAACTTATATATGAAGATAACATCAATAAAAAGCCCATAAATATTCTTTTAACAATTTTTTCATGCTTATCAATAATATTTAGTCCTTGAATGACATTTTCAATTGACTTAATTTGGGGATATTCATAAATTTTTTCCTGGGAGAGTCTTTTTTTCTTTTTGGAAAAAATTAAATTTTGAATGACTTACGAAAAAATCTTAATTTCTGCCCCAAATCCTGCACCTATGTACACGGAGGGGGGAGGTTTCCCTTTTGCCAGTCTTAAATCGTTTGATATAACTACGTCCCCTATTTTCATGTTGTTTTTAAAGCCCCCGGCTTTCCCATTGCCCGGGGGGAGCTTGTTGGAAGACTCCAAGGCTTTCTATTTTTTTTCCGGAAAAAGGTTTTTCCTCCCATCTTCATTTAAAGATTCAAAAAAAAAAGATAATTCAAAAATATAAAATTTCAAAATGAAAGATTTAACAATCCTTGTATACATTTTTTTAAAAAAATTTTTGGGAAACTATATTAAATCCACCGAACATTTTAAAACGTTCCAAAAAATGCTTAATGCAATAGAGAGGACAAAATAGCATATGTTACTTAGTTTCAAAAAATAATTTAAAATTTAATTTAAAAATACATTTTCTAAGAATATTAAATAAGCAAAAGATGATTCATATATAAAAAGGGTTTTTTTACCCATCGGATTCATTTTCCGGGTCTGGTCAATCTTTTTTTTTATTGTTTTATGTTTTACGGAATTCCCGGAAAACGGTTAAAAAAAATAAAGTAGATATCAAAAAAAAACGGGAAAAACTATTGTTTTTTAAATTTTAGATTTAATTTTTTTGTTTTCCCCTTTTTAAACAGTGTTTTTTCTAGTTATTTTTTTTTTATAATTTGTTAAACTAAAAAAAGGCAAAAACATTTTTTAAATAGTTGTTTTTTAAAAAAAATGGGAAAAAAGTAATAACTTTGTTAATTATTCTTTAGCAATTCTGTAGCTTAGAAAATACTCTGAAAAAGAAAAATATTAAACAAAATTAAATTATATTTTCTTAAGACAAAAAAAAAAAGCAAACATTTTACAGTGTTATAAAATCTTTTAAAAATTGCTTCAATCACTCATCTATATTTTTTAAAGACCTAATTTGTAAATTAAGAATGTAAAATATATTAAATTTAGTTAATGTTGATACATTTATTTTAACTTTATCCAAATATTTTATGAATATTTATTTACTTACTCTTTTCCTTTTCCGAAATATCAATCTTCCTTTTTTTAGAAGCACCTTCAAGAACTATAAATGAAAAGAGAAAAAATCTTTTATCTATACTTTAATTAGTAATTATTTGCTTTATGTAAATTAATGAATATAGAGAATGTGATTATATTAAATATCTTACTTGATAAAGACATTGGTGAAAGGGAGTTTTAAATAAGTCAGAGCTCTGTCAACAAATTCCTAAAGAAATTTTTTAACAATATATAAATATCTTTTACACATCATCTAACTTAAAGCAATGTATGAGATAAAATTGTGCAGAGTGTTTCTTACCTCTAGGCTTTCTTCATACAGGCTAACAGTTTCCCTCGATGTGTGAGTGTGAATGTATCCTGAATATTTAAATTCAACATGCTAAAGGACGTTAAGAGTACTTTCTGTAAATGGTTTTTGAACTCGATAAGATGTAAATTATTTAGATTATTATGTAGGAGTTGATTGTAGTCATTAACTTTGAAGATCAGCCCATTTTATGGAGATATAGTCAAGAGGGTTAAGAGGTAGATAAGAAGTCATAATATCTTCCAAGGTTCTTTGCTTTTCAGGACTGTTTTGAAGAGATGCAAAGTGCAACAATAAAAATATTAAAGAAACAATCCAATTATGAATATGAAAATAGGGAGTTAAGAATGAAGAGTATAAGTGATAGAAAAGTTGTAACTCTCTCTCCAGGATAAACTTACAGTTCAAGGCTCTTTTTGAAAGAGCAATCCGAATAAGGATGTGAAAAAATTAATTTCTCTACTCGCTTAAAACTTCTTTTAAATGCGGTGAGAGTGATTAAAACTATTTTTTCAGAAGTATTGCTAGTGTCGCCATATTTATAAACATTTGTAATAAGATAAATTGTGCTTAATTTATGAGTCTAAAATAGAAAAATAGATTTTAGAGCATACAACTCTTATACTTGTAAAATAAGAAAAAAATAAGACAGACATTTTTTAACATTTCTAATAATTTTTATTGTTTTCCTTTTGAATTACAATTCCCTTTTTGTTACATTTAATCAGGCTTCTATACAGTATATGATTACAAAATCTCATTTAAAAAACATACTTTAAATACAATGCAAATAAAATATTATTTCGTCGTCGCTTAACACATGAAAATAAGCAAATTTCGCTTCAAAATTAGGAGAATCAGGAACATCGCTCCAGGATATTTGCTTCGATGCACTGGCTCTAGGATATTTTCAAATAAAATCTTGAGTGATGAATACATTTTTAATTTCTCTCTGTAGGATTATATCTTGTTAACTGACAAAAACCAAATCGCTTCTCTTCTGTTTGTTCCTCATGAAGAAATCGTACTGTTTCAGAGTTAGTGAAAATTTTGAAATAGACTATTTTTACATGCTCATGAGTATTTCGACGAATGTGAACATTTTCTATGCAACTCACAATATCCACATAAAGCACGTTGTGAATATAAAAGTATTCACGATCACAAAAGGGATCTGTGATGATATATCCAAACCTCTCCATGGCTAACGTTGATCTGAATCTGTAAATACTAGTTTTGATTCTGATATTTTGTTCTTGCTGCAGGCAGTAAATTTCTCTTCTTGAAATCCGTTAAACTTTCAGTAATTTTATCAATGTTTACAGAAATCTTTGCAGAATGTAATTCTTGGTGTTTAAATAATTCATCCTTATTTAAAGGGTTTTTTTCTTATTTCTCACTCTTTTTATTTTTTATTGTCACACTTTGAAACGATTGACAGTATTGATAGGAAAGTTGGATAGTTGAATAGTTTACTAATTTAAATTGTGTATGTAGGAAACGAGTCACGATTCATTCATTTTCGCAAACTTTCGTTTCTGTTAATTTAAAAATAGGTAATCCCCGATGTACATGCCAGAGAAAATACAAACAAAATAGTCCACATGACATAGTTCTAGGATGTTGCAAGACTTTGAAATTCCATTCAAGTCGGGCAGAATTTTGATCTATGAATTTTTTAATCTTCCCTATTGGATAGGTACCGTAAGAACAAAAGGAAATACAAGTTTGATTGTTATCAAAATACATAGCTTGCCAATGCTGACCTGTACTCATAGATGAATCTGTATTCACAATAAATGACCGGTAATGACCTCGCTTTTCAGGAAGCATATCACTTGCAAACACTCCACCAAAGGTTCTTTTAATTTTATAATCGCTATGTGATAATCTTAACAATGTATTTGAGTGTCCACACATAAGGCCTAATATTAATAGTCGGTGAATACGTTTCTACTTTTATCGATTTCAATAAGTGATTGCATTTCCATATAAACTAATAATGTGTTTCCTGAAGGTCTTCATCAAATTTTAGATGAACTGATATATCCCGGCTTCGAGCTACGTTCATAAATGTATCGCTTGCAGAAAAGTCTTGGGGAAGGTCAAAAATATACAGACATGTGTTGTTTTTGTAATCCTCAAGTGTTACATTCGTGTTGTTATGAGCAAGATCTGTGAACAGACTTAAATAATTTCGTGCAAACAAATTATTTCTATAAGAAGGAGTGTAAGCTGACATTGGGATTTGAATTCCATTCTCTGATAAGGAAATATAACTCAAATTGTAATACTTGAAATTGAAAGGATTTTTTTGGAAGTCTCCATTAAATGTAGATTTAGACACCAGACCGAGTATCATTTGTGAAGGCAAAATTCCATTCACAGCGTTTGGAATTATGACACTTTTAAGTCCAGAACTCAGAATGAAAGTTTTTGTTTCGATTTTCATGAAAGGCATCTGGAATAATGACTGTTCTAATGCCTTTTCATGCCCAACCAAGATTGAACTCGAAACATCACACTTTCTGATAAAGAGACTTATATTTTCAATCTGAAGTTTATAATTTCCGCTTTTAGCTAGAAGAGTGAATTCGTCTTTTGCTTTCAACAAACGCACCCGTATCGTCGTTCCGCTAATTAAGAGTCGAGGTTGTGCTCCTAAATCTGTGTGAAGAATTCTACACATATCAAATATCTTGCCTTCTTTAACATGGTCGAATCTTTTAAACCCAAATTCTTTCCAGTAACTGTTAGATCTGTATCATCAAATTCCTCAACAGTATCCTTGTAGAACAAACCACAGCACGCAAAAAGTTCTTTTGTGATGATTCTGAGTGAAACAAAGTGCTTTGAATGTATGACTTATAAGCATAGTTACTCTCATAAGAAATTTGGCGATCATTTAGTGAGATGTGACATTCAGAGAACATCGTATTCAAAAGACAGTTGATAGGTCCACATTTGTCGTTTGGTGTGAAAGCTGATCTATCCGATTTTAGAATCTTTGTTTGAATGTTTAAATAGGTATGCGTCAAATCAAAATATGCGTCTTTTAATCCTGTTATTAGAAACTCGATTGTATTGCTGTCTGAAATGGAAGCCACTGGATGTATTTTTATAAACTACTTTGATTTATTGCTAATTGAATTTTTCTGGTAGAAATAAGTTGAGATCAGACTTCGTACAGTAACATTTCTCCATTTTAGCCCTTAAAGAGTTGAAAATATGTCTGTTGAATTCAATTTTCTTCTCTTCGAGTGTTGCTTTCGCTCTGGTTTTTCCCTTTTAATACCTTTTCGGATTCCTCCTCCCTTTAATTTTCGAAGAAAATCTGTTATTTCTCGCCCAGATTGGCGCAATTGATCTCTTGCCGCGTTACGAAATGTCTTCCCTTGTGATATTTCCTCAACAATAGTGCGACCAGATGTCTATAAGCGTTTATCTAAATATTTCCCCGCTTGTATCATCAGTGGTAAAGCGTATCGAAGCAAATTACTGAAAAACCCATAACCGCGTTGAATGGGGAAATCAGAAGAAAAATATGGATCACCGTTTCCTATTTGATTCCGATAATATTCAATGCAGTGTTCAGGTTGTAAAATGCGACCGCGCATCGCCATGATTGCTTTTAACTATGAACACCAAGAGAATGCAAATGTTTTTATATTATTTTCTTCCTGAAAGAGAGTACCAAATTTGGTTTTCCTGATATGAATTTAAGGGGTGTGCCACTATTCGTACGCATCTGATTCTCTATTAAATAAAAAAAAAAACTGCTTTCTTAACTCTAAAGTACAAAGGAACCGTAAAGTATTTAACAATTTGATCACTATGCTCATTGCCTACCGGAATAATTTTTAGAATAGATGCTGAGGAATCTCCAGCGAGGGACGCAGATGCACACAATGTCACAATACACATAGACTTCTGTGATACCTGCGCGTAACTCTAAAGGATATTCAGATTTATAATCACCATGAGTAAAAGTTCTTTGAACAAATCCTAACAAATCTTTGAGCTTTCTCCAAACGTAACAAGAATGTTTTGAGGAACATGTAATCTCACTCGCGAATCTGCTGTCAACAGTAAGAATATAAACTTGGAATATCACCATCTTTTGCTTGGTGATACATTCCGCTTGGAATGAAAAACGTTTCGGACTTAGTTTCTTTGCGAGTAGTAGGGAAAACTTTATAGACGATCACATTAAATGATTCATCTTTAATAGAACTTGTTGGACGAGTATAGAGAAATTGTATTTTTAATTGTTCTCGAATAACGTATGTATCATCAATTATATTCAGAGCAGTCATTAGTTCGGGGCAAGAATCCCGTTTGAATTCAATGTTAACATTAAACGGCAGTGTGACTATAATTTGTCCATTGCTTTTCTAAAATTTCACATCGTTAAGTCCGTAATCGAGCAATTTTGCATTGATTTGTTGCAGTAAATCTCCTTCTAATTTTATTTCATAGGTGTGGTCTAAAATTGATTCTCTTGCAATCAATTTGTCCCCTGTTTTAAAGATCTTTTTTAGAGTGAGATAATTTCAAACCGAAATCCTTCATTTATGAGTAATTAAAAATCTTTTTTTTGGATTACAAAAAATTTCAATAGCTGTTTTCCCTTTTTTGCTGGTCCCATCTCTTTTTAATTCGATTTTTAATTTTCTATTATTTTTTTATTAAATGGAGGATGATGAATTTTTTCATATTCCATTGAATCCTGCCACAAAATTGCTGATCATTTTGGGTAGAAATCAATTTGGGCAAAAGTTTTCCGTTTCAACGTCTTTTCTTTCTGAATGAATAAAACCATTGTAGCCAGGTTGAACTGTAAAAGTATTTTCCGGGAAATTACTTCAAAACAACTTTTCCTTTCGCCGTTTAAAGTGATGGGTCTGGTTTTTTTTTGTTCGAAAGTCTGGGGGTTAAGAGGAAAACCTTCATGCTAGAATTTGAAGCAATAGAATGTGAAAATCTGTCATGTTTTCAGCCATTCTGTTTAACCCAAAAGTTAAACGAATCGTCAAAACCAACCCATTCACCAGAAATTACAAAAAGACCCTCCCCCCTTCTTGGGAAAATTTTTTATTGCCCAAAAGTCGTGCTCGTCTTGTTTTTTTTTTTGCTCTTCTGTAAAACGACCTGCAATTTCTTTGCCAGACAAGTTTTGTAAAATTCGAGGATTTGTTGGATATCGTTTGTAAATTGAAAACTTTCCCGGTCAACCAGGTAGAAAAAGCTTTTAAAAAATTTTTACACTTTTGAAATCCTCACTACATCTTTCCCCAAAAGCAATTTTATTGGTGAGGCATTTTTAAACAAACTTATATAAAGGGCTTCAGTTTCTTGTTGATGCAAATCCATGGCTTCGATCCCTAAATGGTTGTAAAATTTTACTAAATGTTGTAAAATATCTAAATATTTGTATAATTTTCGATATGTAAAAACTATATTTTTTATTTTGTAACGTTCTGTGTGTTTTTCAAAAATGGCACATTTTTCACGTTGAATAATGGTTACTTTATGTTCTTAAACAAGCATTAAGCTTTTTGGGGGTTTTTTTTTTAAATTTCTTGGTTTTACTTTTTAAAAGATTTTACTGAAATCTTTAGCAATTGTTTTTCGTTTTGTCTTTAATAGGATAGACTCAAATATCTAAAAACTCATAATGTCAAAATATATGATAGCCTTTTTTAAAAAGCGTGAATTTTTTGTAAATCCAAAATGCTTTGCCATAACTCATTCACTCCATATGAAAAGTTTTCGTCAAAAATTTATAGTGCACGGGAAAATGGTGAATAACAATCCCCTAAAAAAGCTTTTAACAACTTTTCAAACGGGCTCTGTCAGTCTTTTGACACCTCAAATAGCCTGGTTCCTTAGGATCGAGTAAAAGTTTTTCAATTTTTCCCACGTCGCCCAGTTTCTGGCTGAGTTTTAATTCTGGTGAACTCCCTTGATTTGAGATTTTCGCACATTTTCCCAACTTTCCTTTTTTTAGGACGATTTCAGTCCCCTTTCCCCAAGTTCTCACCATTTTAGAGTTTTTTAAAAGTTCTGCATTGTTAATGTTTTTGGTTTGGTTGATTTGATTTTTACTGAACTAATTCTTTTCTTTCCATTTCGGATCCCTTGTAAAAATAACATGTCTCTCCATATTTATTACCAATCCCCTAAGGGTATGTTTGCATCTAAAATTCCGCAAAAAAATATTTAAAGCGGTTGGGGGCTGAACCTTTTTATTTCTCCTTAAATAACTGAATAAATCAATTCCATTACTGCGTATTCTGTTTTTTCGTTTCTTTTTTTCAACTCGTTCATATCGTTAAACATATTTAACCTCTCAAGCTTCTCCCAAATAGGTAAAAAAATCTTCTTTCTATTTTGGAATTGTGTAAGCAATTTATTTTGCAATATGTTAATTTAGAAGGAGCGGGGGAGGATATTTCTTCTCCACTTCAGTTTCTTGCAAAAAACTCTTGGGGAAACTCAAATGGCTTCTGAGGGGAGGGGGTTGCATAAACCTGATATTTTGGTATCCAGTAAGGGTAAAGTTTGGCTTTCTCTTCTGGTGTTTCCTCTTCATTCAATATCTTTGAAATATTTTCCTCAACTCAAATTTTGTTTTTAAAACTTTAAAAATTTAGAAAAAGGTCTTAGGAACTGCCCTTTTTTCAACCATTCTGTCAAATTTGTTTTCCAAATTTTTTTCCCCAAAAAAAACCACCTTACTTTTGAGCAAAGATTACTTCCTGTTTAGCTAAATGGCGAAAGGTTCTTGAGCGACACAATCGTTGACATTTGCTTTCGGGGCTTACCTGCTAATACATTTTTACATATTTTGCACAGTGTTTTATCTGTTCGTTGGGGGCTTCAGAAAAGCATTTCTTTGTGAGGGCCGCCGCAGATAAAACTTAACAAGTGCACTGTTGTCTGATTCATTCAACTTAAAAAAACCCCAAATTTAAAACCTTTTTTTATCTGGAAAAAAAGTTGTGCAATCCTGTTCTTCATCCGTAGTTGGGAAAACAATCTACAGTAAGAAAAAATATTTTCTGCTGTTGCCTTTTATAGGCATCCATGAAAAAAATTTTGGAACTGTCGGGGAACTCTAATCTGCCAAAGCACGCAATTTGAGGTTGATCTCTTTTGTTTCAAAAGAGAAATTATTTTAATATGCTTCAGGTTTTGGATGTCCCCCGGAAACTCTAAAACGGGGGAAAAAGTTTCTGTGTTATCAAAAAAACACAAAAATTTTTTTATGATGAGATTCTACAGAAAAACATTTGTGATATCCCCACGACAAATTATTCATAAGATCGTCAAGAATAAAAAGCCCCCCCAAAAATTTTTCGTGGCCGTTGGAAATCCAGATCCCAAATTTGATATTTTTTCCCCAGTGTAGGACCATGGCTAAAAAAATCTTATAACACCATACTTTTTTAATCGGAAGTTCATAAAGTTGCTCAGAAAAAATTTTTTCGAGCTAAAGGGATTTTCCCCCCTTTTTGCCCTCGGTCCATTTATTATCATTGAAGATGGGAATTTAAAAGTGAAACATTGTTTAAATACTTGTAGAAACTAAACAGTTTAAAATTTTTAACACACTTCGCACTTTTCCTTCCTTTTTTTTTTTAAAATTGAACACCTAGAATGTCGGGGATAGGACCCAGATTTTGGGTTTGGAAAAAATAGCGTAAAATTTTCTTTATTTTTAAAGAAAAACATGAAAAAAAAATTTTTTCGTCCAATAGGGTTTTGGGAAAGTATGCATGAGGTTCTTTTTTGAGATGTTTCCCAAAAGATGTTTGTGTTTTGTAAATAGAAAAAAAACACTACGAGCTCAACAATAACAACCCCCAGCAAAACAATAATGTTATACCAGTTTTGTTTCTTTGTGTACCTTTTTAGAAGACTTATTCTTGAATGAATATAATTATGGTGAGAACTTACTTATATATTCACAAAATACACTCTTCTTATCTAATCATCCAACGTTTTTTTTTTTTTGGGGGCGGGGAAACTGTAAAAAAGTAAAAGAATCGATTATAGAAATTCCCAAAAAACTTGGGGTCTATCAGGATTGAACCTAGAAAAAAAATCTATTTTATAGAAATTCGGGTTCTTTTTCTTCCATGCTTTTAGATTCTCTCTTTGCTAAATCTAAAATAGTTATTTACATTTTTGTTAAAATTATTTTTTCCCCGGGGAGTCTCTTATAAGAAAAGTTTCTCCAAAATTAAAAAAAAAATAGAAAAGGTTTTGTTTGCCCCTAATGAATACAATTTTTTAAACATTGATTGTTAGTTTGAAATCTAATTTATTTTTAATCCAGCTACTAACGAAAAATTTTTTGATAGGTGTTTAGTCCCGATACCCAAAAATATATACTAGTAAAAATTTGCATCATTTGAAGAAACACTTTTATTGATTTAGCCAAACAAATTTATTAGTTTAACAATTACTCAAAACATTTTCCCCCCAACACAAAAACGAAAACACATTTTTATTTTAAAAGTTTGGGGGGGCGGGGTTCCCAATTGGGAGTTTGCCACGCCGCGCAGCTCGTTTCCCGAGCGGTTGACGTATTTCCCCTTTTTAATAATCCCCGGGATTATTTGAGGTCGATCTGGCACTGGTGATTTAGAATTTTTACCCCCTTTCCCCTTTTGGAAAAACATCCGTCTGAAGACGATGCGCCTAAAATTGAACAAAAAAAAAACAAGGATACAATTCAAAAGAAATAATTGAAAATTTTGGGGGGTGCAGAGCCCCAGATAATAACTCCTCCCGAGGCAAATTTTATATACATACATTTTCAAAAAACCACATAATAGAATTAGGAATTTCACAAAGAAAACCCCGAGAATACAAAAACGCATACTAAATACATAAATCAATCAATAATAGATGGTTTCCTATTGTGATACCGCCCCCCTTTGGTGACCGTATATTTGATTGTCAGCGTGAGCTAGAGGTATAGGGTTTGCAAAAGGGATAGACATTTTAGATTCTTAATATGTCTTTATTAAGAATAGAACTTAAAAGTCTATATAACAATTTAGATAAATTTAAATAAGTGAGAACCTAAAAGGAACAACACACAGTGATAGTTAAACCGAATCACGTAATTTAGACCACTGTGACGTCTTCGATTGGGGTGAACCTCACCCATCTATTCATCTGAAGTTTTATGGCTCCAAACAGACGTTGGGTGACAAGAGCACGTGGCTATGGGGTCATTGTGTATTGTCTGGCCTCGGACAAGCGCAGACATTGGGTCTGGGATTTACAATGGCTAAAGAATGCCGGTGACAATAAGTTGAGGTATAGGCGAAGCCTGTATGAAAGTCGGTGCTTAGAGAATAGGGCTATGAGGCCCAGGTGGTGAGATGAATGGGAGTTTCAGAAGTTGGATGAGAATTATGGCGCCCTTGGATTCCAGACAGACGAGGAATGTGTTTGTGTTTGCCGCGCAAAGGGGAGACGAAAGTGGCCCGGGAACGAGGGCAGACCTTTTTGACCTGCCAATAAGAAGACGAGAGGCGTGTTGTGAACCCGCTCCTGGTGTTTAAAAGGGGTGGATTTTGAGGAGAAGGGGGAGGGAGAGGAAGAAACTTGGAGAGAGCCCTGGATGGAAACAGAGATAGAGCCCTGGATGGAAACAGAGAGATAGAGCCCCGGGGTGAGACAGATGGAGCTATCAGGGAAACAGAGAGATAGAGCCCTGGATAGAGTAAACTGGAGAGGAGCCCGGAAAAGCAAGGGATTGTCGAGTGCCTTTCGGAATAAGGATGAACTCCCGAGAAATAGACGGTCCGCCCGGCTTGGCATATTTATTGGACTTTTTAGTAACATATGAAGCTATTAAATACTGTTTTACTTTTAAAATGAGGCTGTGACAAATTTTCTTGTTTGCTAACTACTGATAACGTTACACCACTTTCTCTAAGTTATAATTACTTTATCCGCCTACTCTCAATTCTAATAATATTACAAGTCCTAATATCAAATAATCAGTCCTACCTTAATCCAAACTTAATTTCAATCTTGATATGGAAACGTCTGGGCGTGCGTACAATGGTATGAACCTTGTAGTAATGGCTGGTTTTCTAGGTAACTTTACGATTGGCTGTCAAATCCCTCTAGTCTTTTTCGCACATAACATTCCCAAATTTTCCCAAATCGCCGAAACT
>BMAV01008336.1:0-43954 GCA_019973955.1 Trichonephila inaurata madagascariensis
AGAATTCAACGCTGACCACGATTATGTATGGCGCTTGTCAAAATTCCATTTAGTTCAAAAGTTATGCCCAACGGTTTCTTTGAAATTCGTGCCCTCTTTCAATAGTGTGTTTCAGGGACATGCCCACCACTATTTTTTTTTTACAATAGAAACTGACCAAAGTTACCCATTTCTCTCGAAATTTGACCAGGAATCCAAATCTGTGGTCTCCGTTTCACGAAATACCTGTAACTCTTTTAAAAAATGAAACACCTTTTTGGAAAAACCGACCTATTTTTGGGTTCAAAGCCAAATTTTCGATCGATTTTAAACACCGGTTGTCATTCGAACGAGAGGCCGCCCTCAAACCTAAAAAACCCTTAAAAAATTACCCCGCGATTATTAGAACTCGAGTTATTGCACTTTGGTAATGCATTTCTATGACAAGTTTCAGAAAAACACCGAAAAAAAAAGTAAAAAATTTTTAATTGCGGTATTATCCTTTTTGAAGCGTTCGTCTTTCATATGGGCTTTAATGCGACGCATTTCTCTTTTCCGTGCGTTTCGATCATTTTTGACTTCCTCCAATTCTCACCAAACTTAGTTTTCTTCACAGAATTCAACGCTGATCCCCGATTATGTATGGCGCTTGTCGAAATTCAATTAGTTCAAAAGTTATGCCCAACGGTTTTTTGAAATTCGTGCCTCTTTTTAATAGTGTGTTTCAGTGACATGCCCACCACTATTTTTTTTTTAATAGAAACGACCAAAATTCCATTTCTCTCGAAATTTGACCAGGAATCCAATCGTGTTCCTTTCACGAAATACCTGTAACTCTTTTTAAAAAAAGAAACACCTTTTGAAAAAAACGCCTATTTGGCTTCAAAGCCAATTTACCGACCGATTTTAAAAACGGCCAATTCTCACCAAACTTAGTTTTTCTTGCACAGAATTCAACGCTGATCACGAATATGTATGGCGCTTGTCGAATTTCCAATTAGTTCAAAAGTTATGCTTTAAAGGTTTCTTTGAAATTCGTGCCCTCTTTCAATAGTCTGTTTCAGTGACATGCCCACTACTATTTTTTTTTTTCCCTAGAAACTTACCAAAGTGACCCATTTCACTCGAAATTTGACCAGGAATCCAAATCTGGTCTCCGTTTCACGAAATTTTTGTAACTCTTTTTAAAAATGAAACACCTTTTTTAAAAACCAAAACCATTTGGGTTCCGCAACTTACCGATCGATTTTAAAAACCCGGGTGTCATTCGAACGAGAGGCCGCTCCCAAAACCAAAGACACTTAAAACATTACCCTGCGATTATTAGAACTCGAGTTATTGCACTTTGGTAATGCATTTCTATGACAAGTTTCAGAAAAACACCGAAAAAAAAAGTAAAAAATTTTTAATTGCGGTATTATCCTTTTTGAAGCGTTCGTCTTTCATATGGGCTAATTGCGACGCATTTTCTCTTTTCCGTGCGTTTCGATCATTTTTTTTCTTCCTCCAATTCTCACCAAACTTAGTTTTTCTTCACAGAATTCAACGCTGATCACGATTATGTATGGCGCTTGTCGAAATTCCAATTAGTTCAAAAGTTATGCCCAACGGTTTCTTTGAAATTCGTGCCCTCTTTTCAATAGTGTTCAGTGACATGCCCACCACTATTTTTTTTACAATAGAAACTGACCAAAGTTACCCATTTCTCTCGAAATTTGACCAGGAATCCAAATCTGTGGTCTCCGTTTCACGAAATACCTGTAACTCTTTTAAAAAATGAAACACCTTTTTGAAAAAACCGACCTATTTGGCTTCAAAGCCAATTTACCGACCGATTTTAAAAAAACGGCCAATTCTCACCAACTTAGTTTTTGCACAGAATTCAACGCTGATCACGAATATGTATGGCGCTTGTCGATTTTCAATTAGTTCAAAAGTTATGCCCAACGGTTTCTTTGAAATTCGTGCCCTCTTTCAATAGTGTGTTTTCAGTGACATCCCACCACTATTTTTTTTACAAAGAAACGACAAAATTACCCATTTCTCTCGAATTTGACCAGGAATCCCAAAACTGTGTCTCCGTTTCACGAAATACCTGTAACTCTTTTAAAAATGAAAACCTTTTGAAAAACGACCTATTGGCTTCAAAACCAATTTACCGACCGATTTATAAAAACTTCAATCTCCCAAACTAGTTTTCTTGCACAGAATTCAACGCTGATCACGAATTTGTATTACGCTTGTCGAATTTCCAATTAGTTCAAAAGTTATGCCAACGGTTTTGAAATTCGTGCCCTCTTTTTAATAGTCATTTTCAGTGACATCCCACTACTATTTTTTCCTAGAAACTTACCAAAGTGACCCATTTCACTCGAAATTTGACCAGGAATCAAATCTGGTCTCCGTTTCTGAAAAATTTTTGTAACTCTTTTAAAATGAAACACCTTTTGAAAAACCGACCTATTTGCTTCAAAGCCAACTTACCGATCAATTTTAAAACCCGTGTGTCATTCGAACGAAGCCGCCCCAAACCCCAATACACTTAAAAAATTACCCTGCGATTGTTAGAACTCGAGTTATTGCACTTTGGTAATGCATTTCTAGACAAGTTTCAGAAAAAAACCGAAAAAAGTAAAAATTTTAATTGCGGAATTATCCTTTTTGAAGCGTTCGTCTTTCATATGGGCTTAATTGCGACGCATTTCTCTTTCCGTGCGTTTGGATCATTTTTTTGTGTTCCTCCAATTCTCACCAAACTTAGTTTTTCTTGCACAGAATTCAACGCTGATCACGATTATGTATGGCGCTTGTCGAAATTCCAATTAGTTCAAAAGTTATGCCCAACGGTTTCTTTGAAATTCGCGCCCTCTTTCAATAGTCTGTTTCAGTGACATGCCCACCACTATTTTTTTTTTTACCCTAGAAACTTACCAAAGTTACCCATTTCACTCGAAATTTGACCAGGAATCAAATCTGGTCTCCGTTTCACAAAATTCCTGTAATTTTTTTAAAATGAAACACCTTCTTGAAAAACTGACCTATTTGGCTTGAAAGCCATTTTACCGACCGATTTTAAAAACCGGGTGTCATTCGAACGAGAGGCCGCCCCCAAACCCAAAGACACTTAAAACATTACCCTGCGATTATTAGAACTCGAGTTATTGCACTTTGGTAATGCATTTCTATGACAAGTTTCAGAAAAACACCGAAAAAAGTAAAAAAATTTTAATTGCGGTATTATCCTTTTTGAAGCGTTCGTCTTTCATATGGGCTTAATTGCGACACATTTCTCTTTCCGTGCGTTTGGATCATTTTTTTGTCTTCCTCCAATTCTCACCAAACTTAGTTTTTCTTGCACAGAATTCAGCGCTGATCACGAATATGTATGGCGCTTGTCGAAATTCAAATTAGTTCAAAAGTTATGCCCAACGGTTTCTTTGAAATTCGTGCCCTCTTTCAATAGTGTGTTTCAGTGACATGCCCACCACTATTTTTTTTCTTACCCTAGAAACTTACCAAAGTGACCCATTTCACTCGAAATTTGACCAGGAATCCAAATCTGGTCTCCGTTTCACGAAATTCCTGTAATTTTTTAAAATGAAACACCTTCTTGAAAAAAGACCTGTTGGCTTGAAAACCAACACCACCGATTTTAAAAAACCGGATGTCATTCGAACGAGAGGCCGCCCTCAAACCTAAAGACACTTAAAACATTACCCTGCGATTATTAGAACTCGAGATATTGCTCTTTGGTAATGCATTTCTATGACAAGTTTCGGAAAAACACCGAAAAAAAAAGTAAAAAATTTTTAATTGCGGTATTATCCTTTTTGAAGCGTTCGTCTTTCATTCGGGCTTAATTGCGACGCATTTCTCTTTCCGTGCGTTTGGATAATTTTTTTATCTTCCTCCAATTCTCACCAAACTTAGTTTTTCTTGCACAGAATTCAACGCTGATCACGAATATGTATGGCGCTTGTCGAAATTCCAATTAGTTCAAAAGTTATGCCCAACGGTTTCTTTGAAATTCGTGCCCTCTTTAAATAGTGTGTTTCAGTGACATGTCTACCACTTTTTTTTTTTTACAATAGAAACTTACCAAAGTTACCCATTTCACTCGAAATTTGACCAGGAATCCAAATCTGGTCTCCGTTTCACGAAATTCCTGTAATTTTTTTAAATGAAACACCTTCTTGAATAAACCGACCTATTTGGCTTGAAAGCCAACTTACCGATCGATTTTAAAAAACCGGAAGTCATTCGAACGAGAGGCCGCCCCCAAACCCAAAGACACTTAAACATTACCCTGCGATTATTAGAACTCGAGTTATTGCACTTTGGTAATGCATTTCTATGACAAGTTTCAGAAAAACACCGAAAAAAAAGTAAAAAATTTTTAATTGCGGTATTATCATTTTGAAGCGTTCGTCTTTCATTCGGGCTTAATTGCGACGCATTTCTCTTTTCCGTGCGTTTGGATCATTTTTTTGTCTTCCTCCAATTCTCACCATACTTAGTTTTTCTTGCACAGAATTTAACGCTGATCACGAATATACATAGCGCTTGTCGAAATTCCAAATATTTCAAAAGTTATGCCCAACGGTTTCTTTGAAATTCGCGCCCTCTTTCAATAGTCTGTTTCAGTGACATGCCCACCACTATTTTTTTTTTTTACCCTAGAAACTTACCAAAGTTACCCATTTCACTCGAAATTTGAAGGAATCCAAATCTGGTCTCCCCTTTCCCGAAAATTTTCCCGTAATTTTTTTTTAAAAAGAAACACCTTCTTGAAAAAAATGACCTATTTGGCAAAATTTACCGACCGATTTTAAAAACCGGTTTTTCAAATTTTGAAACAAAAACCGCCCCAAACCCCAAAAACACTTAAAACATTACCCTGCGATTATTAGAAATCGAGGGTTTTTGCACTTTGGTAATGCATTTCTAAAATTTCAAAAAAAACAGAAAAAAAAAAATTTTAATTGCGGTATTATCCTTTTTTTAAACGTTTTTCTTTCATATGGGCTTAATTGCGACACATTTCTCTTTTCCCTGCGTCTGGATCATTTTTTGTCTTCCTCAATTCTCACCAAACTTGGGTTTTTTTGCACAGAATTTAGCGCTGATCACGAAATTTTGGCGCTTGTAGGGGGGTAAATTGTTCAAAAATTATGCCCAACGGTTTCTTTGAAAGTCCCCTTTTTTTTTCAATGGGCTGTTTTTAGTGACATCCCACCACTATTTTTTTTTTTACCTAGAAACTTACCAAAGTGACCCATTTCACTCAAATTTTACCAAGGGAAACCCAAAACTGGTCCCCCGTTTTAAATTCCTGTAAATTTTTTTAAAAAGGGAAAAACCTTCTTGAAAAAAAAAACCTATTTGGCGAAAACCAACTTAAACCCACCGGTTTAAAAAACCCGGGTGTCATTCGAACGAAGGGGGGGCCCCCCAAACCTAAAGACCTTTAAAAAATTACCCCCGATTATTAGAAATCGAGATTTGCTCTTTGGTAATGCATTTCTATGACAAATTTCCGGGGAAAAAAACCGAAAAAAAAGTAAAAAAAATTTTTAAATTTCGGTATTATCCTTTTTGAAACGTTTTGTCTTTCCCTTTTGGGCTTAATTGCAGGGATTTTTCTTTCCGTGCGTTTGGATAATTTTTTTTCTTTCCCCCAATTCTCACCAAACTTAGTTTTTTTTGCACAGAAAATTTAACCCCTGATCCCCGAAAATGTTGGGGCTTTCGGGGAAAATTCCCAAAAATTTCAAAAAATTATGCCCAACGGTTTCTTTTTAAATTCCCCCCTCTTTCAATAGTCTGTTTCAGTGACATGCCCACCCACTATTTTTTTTTTTTTTTCCCTAGAAACTTCCAAAGTTACCCATTTTACTCCAAAAAGACCAGGAATCCCAAAACTGGTCTCCGTTTCCCCAAAAATTCCCGTAATTTTTTAAAAAGAAACCCCCTTCGAAAAAAAAACCTTTTGGCGAAAACCAACTTACCGACCGGTTTTTAAAAACCCGGGTTTTCATTCGAACGGGGGCCGCCCCAAACCCAAAAAACTCTTAAAAACATTACCCTGCGTGTATTAGAACTCAGTTATTGCACTTTGGTAATGCATTTCCCGTAACCCAAATTTCAGAAAAACACCGAAAAAAAAATAAAAAAAAAAATTGCGGAATTATCCTTTTTTTAAGCGTTTCGTCTTTCATATGGGCTTAATTCGTGCATTTTCTCTTTTTCCCTGCCCTTTTGGATCATTTTTTTTTCTTTTTTCCCAAATTTTCCCCCAAACTCAGTTTTTTTTTGCACAGGGAAATTTCGTGATCACGAATATGTATGGCGCTTGTCGAAATTCCCCAATTTAGTTCAAAAATTTTTGCCCAACGGTTCCGAAATTCTTTCCCTCTTTCAATAGTCTGTTTTAGTGACATACCCAGCACAATTTTTTTTTTTTCCCCAGAAAATTACCAAAGGTGACTCATTTCACTCGAAATTTGACCAGGAATCCAAAAACTGGTCTCCGTTTCACTAACTTCCCGTAAATTTTTTAAAAAGGAAAACCCTTCTTGAAAAAAGCCTTTTGGCGAAAGGCCCCACCAAACCCATTTTTTAAAAAAACCCGGGGGTCCCTTCGAACGGGGGCCGCTCCTAAACCAAAGACCTTAAAAAAATTACCCTGCGATTATTGGGCTCGGGTTATTCCCTTTTGGGAATGCTTTTTGAAAAAGTTTTAGAAAAACACCGAAAAAAAGTAAAAATTTTTAATTGCGGTATTATCCTTTTAAACGCCCTTTCCATTAGGGAAAAATTTCACGCATTTTCTCTTTTCCCTGCGTTTCCCATCATTTTTTGTCTTCCTCCCCAAATTTTCCGAAACTTATTTTCTTCACAAATTCAACCTTGACCACGTTATTATGGGGTTTTCAAAAAATTCCCTTTGGTTTTAAAAAAATTATCCCAACGGTTTTTTTTGAAATTCGTGCCCTCTTTCAATAATTGTTTTAAATGACATCCCCCCACTATTTTTTTTTACTATGAAACCCCAAAGTTACCCATTTCTCTCGAAATTTGAACAGGAATCCAAATCTGTGGTCTCCCTTTCACCCAAAAAACCGAACTCTTTTTAAAAAAAAGAAACCCTTTTTTTAAAAAAAACCCACCTATTTGGCTTCAAAGCCAAATTACCGATCGGTACGGGAAAAACCCGGTTGTCATTTTAGGCGAGGGCCCCCTCAAACCAAAAACACTTAAAAAAATTACCCTGCGATTATTAGAACCCCGAGTTATTGCCTTTGGTAATGCATTTCTATGACAAGTTTCAGAAAAACACCGAAAAAAATAAAAAAATTTTTAAATTTCGGTATTATCCTTTTTTAAGCGTTCGTCTTTCCTTATGGGCTTTAATGCGACGCATTTTCTCTTTCCGTGCGTTTCGATCATTTTTTGACTTCCTCCCAAATTTTCACCAAACTTAAATTTTTTTTCACAGAATTTTAACAATTAGATTTTTATAATGGCGCTTGTCGAAATTTAAAATTTGTTCAAAAATTATGCCCAACGGTTTCTTTGAAATTCGTGCCCTCTTTAAATGGGGTGTTTCAGTGACATTCTACCACTTTTTTTTTTTCAATGAAACACCAAAAAATTCCCATTTCACTCGAAATTTGACCAGGAATCCCAAAACTGGTCCCGTTTCCAAAATTCCTTTTTTTTTAAATGAAACACATTCTTGGGAAAAAACCCACCCCTTTTTGGGGAAAACCAGCACCCGGGAAAAATTCAAAAAACCTTACCCCTCACCAAACTTGTTTTTTTTGCACAGGGGGTTCAACCCGATCCGAAAATTGCCGGCGCTTGTCAAAATTCAAAAGGGTTTAAAAAATTATGCCCAACGGTTTCTTTGAAATTCGTGCCCCCTTTCAATAGCCTGTTTCGGGGACATGCCCACCACTATTTTTTTTTTTTTTTACCTAGAAACTTACCAAAGTTACCCATTTTCACTCGAAATTTTACCAGGAATATACAAATCTGATCTCCGTTCACGGTACCATTTTACGACTTCAAATAAAACACCTTCTTGAAAAAACCGACCCTGGCTGGCTTCAAAACCCGCGTGATTTTAAAAACGGTAATTCTCCGCAAACTTGGTTTTCTTGCACAGGGAATTCAACGCTGATCACGAATATGTATGGCGCTTGTCGAATTTCAATTAAGTTTAAAAGTTGCTGCTTAACGGTTTCTTTGAGAATTCGTTGCCTCTTTCAATAGTGTGTTTCAGTGACGTACTTACCACTATTTTTTTTTTTACAATAAAACTGACCAAAGTGACCCATTTCTCCTGAAATTTGACGGGATAAATCTGACCTCCGTTTCACAATTTCTTGTAACTCTTTAAAAATGAAACACCTTTTTGAAAAACCGACTATTTGGCTTCAAAGCCAACTTACCGTCAATTTTGAAGCCCCGGGTGTCATTCGAACGAGAAGCCGCCCCAAACCCCAATACACTTAAACATTACCCTGCGATTATTTAGAACTCCAGTTGTGCACTTTGGTAATGCATTTTGCTGACAATTTCGAAAAACACCGAAAAGTAAAAAAATTGCAGTACGGAATTATCGCGCGAAGCGTTCGTCTTTCATATGGGCTTAATTGCGTGCATTTCTATAACTTTTCCGTGCGTTTGGATCATTTTTTGTCTTTCTCCAATTCTCCTGAAACTCAGTTTTCTTGCACAGAATTTAACGCTGATCACGAATATTAATACATGGCGCTTGTCGAAATTCCAATTAGTTCAAAGTTATGCCCAACGGTTCCTTGAGGAATTCGTGCCCTCTTTCAATGATTGTTTTGGTGACATGCCCAGCACAATTTTTTTCCTAGAAAATTACCAAAGAGTGACTCATTTCACTCGGGGAATTTGACCAGGAATCAAATCTGGTCTCCGTTTCACTAACTTCTGCATTTTTTAAAATGAAACACCTTCTTGAAAAAAAGACCTGTTGGCGAAAGCCAACTTACCGACCGATTTTAAAACCGAGATTGTCATTCGAAAGAGAGGCCTCTCCCAAAACCAAAGACACTTAAAGGCAGCTACCCTGCGATTATTAGAACTCGAGTTAATGCACTTTGGTAATGCATTTCTATGACAAGTTTCAGAAAAACACCGAAAAAAAAAGTAAAAAATTTTTAATTGCGGTATTATCCTTTTTGAAGCGTTCGTCTTTCATATGGGCTTAATTGCGACGCATTTTTCTTTTCCGTGCGTTTCGATCATTTTTTTGTCTTCCTCCAATTCTCACCAAACTTAGTTTTTCTTCACAGAATTCAACGCTGACCACGATTATGTATGGCGCTTGTCAAAATTCCATTTAGTTCAAAAGTTATGCCCAACGGTTTCTTTGAAATTCGTGCCCTCTTTCAATAGTGTGTTTCAGTGACACATGCCCACCACTATTTTTTTACAATAGAAGCTTGACCAAAGTTACCCATTTCTCTCGAAGTTGACCAGGAATCAAATCTGTGGTCTCCGTTTCACCGAAATACCTGTAACTCTCTTTTTAAAATGAAACACCTTTTGAAAAACCGACCTATTTGGCTGGCCAGCACCCGCGTCGATTTTAAAACACCGGTTGTCATTCAGACGAGAGGCCGCCCTCAAACCTAAAGACGCAAAACATTACCCTGCGATTATTAGAACTCGAGTTATTGCACTTTGGTGTGTTTCTATGACAAGTTCAGAAAAATACCGAAAAAAAAAAAGTAAAAATTTTTTAATTGCGGTATTACATCACTGAGAAACGTTAAAGTCTTTTCATATGGGCAGGTATGACGCATTTCAGCGCTTTCCGTGCGTTTGGATCATTTTTGTCTTTCCTCAATTCTCCACCAAACTTGGTTTTTCTTCACAGAATTCAGCTTACGCTGATCCGCGATTATGTATGGCGCTTGTCGAAATTCCAATTAGTTCAAAGTTATACAACAGGTTTCTTTGAAATTCGTGCAGTCTTTCAATAGTGTGTTTCAGTGACATGCCCACCTTCAGTACTTTTTTTTTACAATAGAAACTTGCAGAAGTTACCCATTTTCACTCCGAATTTGACCAGGAATCAAAATCTGGTCTCCGTTTTCACGAAAATTCCTGTAATTTTTAAAAATGAAACAGCTGCCCGAAAAAACCGACCTATTTGACGAAAGCCAACACTATGATTTTAAAACCGGCCAATTCTACCAAACTTAGTTTTCATGCAGAATTCGAAAGCGCTGATCACTTGAATATGCATAGAGCTTGTCGAAATTCAATTAGTTCAAAAGTTATGCCCAACGGTTTCTTTGAAATTCGTGCCCTCTTTCAATAGTCTGTTTCAGTGACATGCCCACTACTATTTTTTTTTTTTTACCCTAGAAACTTACCAAAGTGACCCATTTCACTCGAAATTTTACCAGGAATACAAATCTGATCTCCGTTCCACGAAATTCCTGTAATTTTGTTTTAAAATGGCTGCAACTTCTTGAAAAAACCGACCTATTTGGCTTCAGCCAATTTACCGACCGATTTTTAAAAACGGCCAATTCTCACCAAACTGTTTCTTGCACAGAATTCAACGCTGATCACGAATATGTATGGCGCTTGTCGAGGTGAGTAGTTCAAAAGTTATGCCCCAACGGTTTCTTTTGAAATTCGTGCCCTCTTTTCAATAGTCTGTTTCAGTGACATGCCCACTACTATTTTTTTTACCTAGAAACTTACCCCAGTGACCCATTTCACTCGAAGTGACCAGGAATCCAAAATCTGGTCTCATTCACGAATTCTTGTAACTCTTTTTAAAATGAAACACCTTTTTGAAAAAACCGACCTATTTGAGAAAATTTCCAAAGCCAACTTGCGATCGATTTTAAAAACCGGTGTCATTCGAACGAGAAGACCGCTCCCAAACCGGAACACTTAAAACATTACCCTGCGTTTGAAATTGAAGACTCGAGTTATTGCACTTTGGTAATGCATTTCTATGACAAGTTTCAGAAAAACACCGAAAAAGAGTAAAAAATTTTTAATTGCGGTATTATCCTTTTTGAAGCGTTCGTCTTTCATATGGGCTTAGTGCGATGCATTTCTCTTTTCCGATGCGTTTGGATCATTTTGTCTTTTCTCCAATTCTCACCAAACTCGGTTTTAACGCACAGAATTTAACGCTGATGCATTATGTATGGCGCTTGTCAGGGTGAATTAGTTCAAGTTATACTTAACGGTTCATGAAATTCGTGCCTCTTTCAATAGTCTGTTTTAGTGACATGCCCAGCACAATTTTTTTTTCCTAGAAAATTACCAAAGTGACTCATTTCACTCGAAATTTGACCAGGAATCAAATCGGTCTCGTTTCACTAACTTCCTGTAATTTTTAAAATGGTACGAAAAAAGACCTATTTGGCTTGAAAGCCAACTTACCGACCGATTTTAAAAAAACCGGGTGTCATTCGAACGAGAGGCCTCTCCCAAAACCAAAGACACTTAAAACATTACCCTGCGATTATTAGAACTCGAGTTAATGCACTTTGGTAATGCATTTCTATGACAAGTTTCAGAAAAACACCGAAAAAAAAGTAAAAAGTACACAATTGCGGTATTATCCTTTTAGGCTTGTTCGTCTTTCATATGGGCTTAATTGCGACGCATTTCTCTTTTCATTGCGTTTCGATCATTTTTTTGTCTTCCTCCAATTCTCACCAAACTTGGTTTTTCTTCTGAATTCAACGCTGACCACGATTATGTATGGCGCTTGTCAAAATTCCATTTCAGTTCAAAGTTAAAAACGCCCCAACGGTTTCTTTGAAATTCGTGCCCTCTTTCAATGGTGTGTTTCAGTGACATGCCCACCACTTTATTTTTTACAATAAAACTGACCAAAGAGTTACCCATTTCTCTCTCGAAATTTGACCAGGAATCCAAATCTGTGGTCTCCGTTTCTGAAAATACCTGTAACTCTTTAAAAATGAAAACACCTTTTTGAAAAAACCGACCTATTTGGCTTCAAAGCCAACTTACCGATCGATTTTTAAAACACCGGTTGTCGAATTTCGAACGAGGAGGCCGCCCTCAAACCTAAAGACACTTAAAAACATTACCCTGCGATTGTAGAACTCGAGTTATTGCGCTTTGGTAATGCATTTCTATGATAGGTTTTAAGAAAAATACCGAAAAAAGTAAAGGCGCATTGCGGTATTATCGCTTTGAAAGCGTTCGTCTTTTCATATGGGCCCCAATTGCGAAGCATTTCCACGCTTTTCACAGGCGCGTTTGGATCATTTTTTGTCTTCCTCCAGAACCTCTCCGCAAACTTAGTTTTTCTTCACAGAATTCAACGCTGATCACGATTATGTATGGCGCTTGTCGAAATTCCAATTAGTTCAAAGTTATGCCCAACGGTTTCTTTGAAATTCGTTACCCACTCTTTCAATAGTGTGTTTTCGGTGACATGCCCACCACTATTTTTTTTACAATAGAAACTTACCAAAAGTTACCCATTTCACTCGAGGTGACAAGGAATCCAAAATCTGGATCTACGTTTCACGAAATTCCTGTAATTTTTTAAAAATGAAACAACTTCTTGAAAAAACCGACCTATTTGGCTTGAAAGCCAACTTAGCTCGATTTTAAAAACCGGCCAATTCTCACCAAGCTTAGTTTTCATGCACAGAGATTCAACGCTGATCGCGAATATGCATAGAGCTTGTCGAAATTCCAATTAGTTCAAAGTTATGCCCAAAGGTTTCTTTGAAATTCGTGCCCTCTTTCAATGGTCTGTTTCAGTGACATGCCGCCCACCACTATTTTTACCTAGAAACTTACCAAAGTTACCCTTTCACTCGAAATTTTACCAGGAATACAAATCTGATCTCCGTTCCACGAGAATTTACTGTAATTTTGTTTAAAATGGTTTTGCAACCTTCTTTGAAAAAAACCGACCTATTGGCTTCAAACTGAATTTACCGACCGATTTTTAAAAACGGCCAATTCTCGCAAACTTAGTTTTCTTGCACAGAGATTCAACGCTGATCACGAATATGTCGCATGGCGCTTGTCGAATTCCAATTAGTTTCAAAGTTATGCCCAACGGTTTCTTTGAAATTCACCCTCTTTCAATAGTCTGTTTCAGTGACATACCCACTACTATTTTTTACCCTAGAAACTTACCAAAGTGACCCGACACTCGAAATTTGACCAGGAATCAAATCTGGTCTCCATTTCACAATTCTTGTAACTCTTTTTAAAAATGAAACACCTTTTGAAAAAACCGACCTATTGGCTTCAACAAACTTACCGATCGATTTTAAAACCGGTTGTCGTTATTCAGACGAGGAGGCCATCCCAAAACCAAGACGCAAAACGATACCCTGCGTTTATTAGGGCTGAGTTATTGCACTTTGGTAATGCATTTCTATATTAAAGTTTCAGAAAAACACCGAAAAAAAAAGTAAAAAATTTTTAATTGCGGTATCGGCACTCCAGGCGTTCGTCTTTCATATGGGCTTAATTGCGACGCATTTCTCTTTCCGTGCGTTTCGATCATTTTTGTCTTCCTCAATTCTCACCAAACTTAGTTTTTCTTCACAAGAATTCCAACGCTGATCACGATTATGTATGGCGCTTGTCAAAATTCCATTTAGTTAAACGTTAGCACTTAACGGTTTTCTTTGAATTCGTGCCCCTCTTTCAATAGTGTGTTTCAGTGGCTTATACCCACCACTTTTTTTTTTTTTTTTTACAATAGAGAGCTGACCAAAGTTACCCATTTTCTCTCGGTGACCAGGAATCAATCTGGTCTCCGTTTCGCAATTTCTTGTAACTCTTTTAAAATGAAACACCTTTTTGAAAAAACCGACCTATTTGGCTTCAAAACCAACTTACCGATCGATTTTTAAAACGGGTGTCATTCGAACGAAAACCGCCCCAAACCCCCAATACACACTTAAAAACATTACCCTGCGATTGTTGGGGCTGCGAGTTATTGCACTTTGGTAATGTATTTCTATGACAAATTTCAGAAAAACACCGAAAAAAAAAGTAAAAAATTTTTAATTGCGGAATTATCCTTTTTGAAGCGTTCGTCTTTCATATGGGCTTAATTGCGATGCATTTCTCTTTTCCGTGCGTTTGGATCATTTTTTTGTCTTTCTCCAATTCTCACCAAACTCAGTTTTTCTTGCACAGAATTTAACGCTGATCACGAATATGTATGGCGCTTGTCGAAATTCAATTAGTTCAAAAGTTATGCCCAACGGTTCCTTGAAATTCGTGCCCTCTTTCAATAGTCTGTTTTAGTATTGACATGCCCAGCACAATTTTTTCCCTAGAAAGTACAAAGTGACTCATTTCACTCGAAATTTGTGGGAATCAAATCTGGTCTCCGTTTTCACTAACTTCCTTGTAATTTTTAAAATGAAACACCTTCTTGAAAAAGACCTGTGTGGCTTGAAAGCCACCGACCGATTTTAAAAAACCAGTTGTCATTCGAAGAGGGCCTCCCCGACCAAAGAACACTTAAAAACCTTACCCTGCAGTTATTAGAACTCGAGTTAATGCACTGGTAATGCATTTCTATGACAAGTTTCAGAAAAACACCGAAAAAAAAGTAAAAATTTTTAATTGCGGTATTATCCTTTTGAAGCGTTCGTCTTTCATATGGGCTTAATTGCGACGCGACACTTTCCGTGCGTTTCGATCATTTTTTGTCTTCACTCCAATTCTCACCAAACTTAGTTTTTCTTCACAGAATTCAACGCTGACCACGATTATGTATGGCGCTTGTCAAAATTCCATTTAGTTCAAAAGTTATGCCCAACGGTTTCTTTGAAATTCGTGCCCTCTTTCAATAGTGTGTTTCAGTGACATGCCCACCACTATTTTTTACAATAAAGCGGCCAAAGTTACCATTTCTCTCAATTTGACCAGGAATTTAAATCTGTGGTCTCCGTTTCACGAAATACCTGTATCTTTTAAAAAATGAAACACCTTTTGAAAAAACCGACCTATTTGGCTTCAAAGCCAACTTACCGATCGATTTTAAAACACCGGTTGTCATTCGAACGAGAGGCCGCCCTCAAACCTAAAGACACTTAAAACATTACCCTGCGATTATTAGAACTCGAGTTATTGCACTTTGGTAATGCATTTCTATGACAAGTTTCAGAAAAATACCGAAAAAAAAAGTAAAAAATTTTTAATTGCGGTATTATCCTTTTTGAAGCGTTCGTCTTTCATATGGGCTTAATTGCGAAGCATTTCCTTTTCCGTGCGTTTGGATCATTTTTGTCTTCCTCCAATTCTCACCAAACTTAGTTTTCTTCACAGAATTCAACGCTGATCACGATTATGTATGGCGCTTGTCAGAAATTCCAATTAGTTCAAAAGTTATGCCCAACGGTTTCTTTGAAATTCGTGCCCTCTTTCAATAGTGTGTTTCAGTGACATGCCCACCACTATTTTTTACAATGAAACTTACCAAAGTTACCCATTTCATGGTGACCAGGAATCCAAATCTGGTCTCCGTTTCTACCACGAAATTCCTGTAGTTTTTTAAAAAATGAAACAACTTCTTGAAAAAAACCGACCTATTGGCGAAAGCCAACACTAACCGATTTTTAAAAACCGGTAATTCTCACCAAGCAGTTTTCATGCACAGAATTCAACGCTGATCGCGAATATGCATAAAACATTAAATTCCGAATTAGTTCAAAAGTTATGCCCAAAGGTTTCGCTGAAATTCGTGCCCTCTTTCAATAGTCTGTTTTACCGTGACGCCCACCACTATTTTTTTTTTTTTTTTACCCTAGAAACTTACCGGTACCCATTTCACTCGAAATTTACAGGAATACAAATCTGATCTCCGTTCCACGAAATTCCTGTAATTTTGTTTTAAAATGAAACACCTTCTTGAAAAAACCGACCTATTTGGCTTCAAAACCAATTTACCGACCGATTTTAAAAAACGGCCAATTCTCACCAAACTTAGTTTTTCTTGCACAGAATTCAACGCTGATCACGAATATGTATGGCGCTTGTCGAATTTCCAATTAGTTCAAAGTTAGCCAACGGTTTCTTTGAAATTCGTGCCCTCTTTTCAATAGTCTGTTTCAGTGACATACCCACTACTATTTTTTTTACCTAGAAACTTACCAAAGTGACCCATTTCACTCGGGGAATTTGACCAGGAATCCAAATCTGTGGTCTCCATTTCTGAAGATTCTTGTAACTCTTTTTAAAATGAAACACCGCACGAAAAAACCGACCTATTTGGCTTCAACAAACTTACCGATCGATTTTAAAAACCCGGGTGTCATTCGAACGAGAGGCCGCTCCCAAAACCAAAGGAACACTTAAAACATTACCCTGCGTTTTATTGGGAGCTCGAGTTGGTATTGCGCTGGTAATGCATTTCTATGACAAGTTTCAGAAAAACACCAAAGAAAAAAAGTAAAAAATTGCACACCAATTGCGGTATTATCCTTTTTTGAAGCGTTCGTCTTTCATATGGAGTAGTGCGACGCATTTCTCTCTTTTCCGTGCGTTTCGATCATTTTTTTGTCTTCCTCCAATTCTCACCAAACTTAGTTTTTCTTCACAGAATTCAACGCTGATCACGATTATGTATGGCGCTTGTCAAAATTCCATTTAGTTAAACGTTATGCCCAACGGTTTCTTTGAAATTCGTGCCCTCTTTCAATAGTGTGTTTCAGTGACATGCCCACCACTTTTTTTTTTTTTTTTTACAATAGAAACTGACCAAAGTTACCCATTTCTCTCGAGGGTGACCAGTAATCAAATCTGGTCTCCGTTTCACGAATTTCTTGTAACTCTTTTTAAAAATGAAACACCTTTTTGAAAAAACCGACCTATTTGGCTTCAAAGCCAACTTACCGATCGATTTTAAAACCCCGGGTGTCATTCGAACGAGAAGCCGCTAACTTAATACACTTAAAGAACTTACCCTGCGATTGTTAGAACTCGAGGTTATTGCGCTTTGGTAATACATTTCTATGACAAATTTCAGAAAAACACCGAAAAAAGAGTAAAAATTTTAATTGCGGAATTATCCTTTTTGAAGCGTTCGTCTTTCATATGGGCTTAATTGCGATGCATTTCTCTTTTCCGTGCGTTTGGATCATTTTTTTGTCTTTCTCCAATTCTCACCAAACTCAGTTTTTCTTGCACAGAATTTAACGCTGATCACGAATATGTATGGCGCTTGTCGAAATTCCAATTAGTTCAAAAGTTATGCCCAACGGTTCCTTGAAATTCGTGCCCTCTTTCAATAGTCTGTTTTTGGTAGCATGCCCAGCACAATTTTTTCCCTAGAAAATTACCAAAGTGACTCATTTCACTCGAGGGCTGACCAGGAGTCAAATCTGGTCTCCGTTTCACTAACTTCCTGCTGTAATTTTTTAAAATGAAACACCTTCTTGAAAAAAAGACCTATTTGGCTTGAAAACCAACTTACCGTGGGAATTTTACTTCGGGTGTCATTCGAAAGAGGCCTCTCCCAAAACCAAAGACTTGCCAAACATTACCCTGCGATTATTAGAACTCGAGTTAATGCACTTTGGTAATGCATTTCTATGACAAGTTTCAGAAAACACCGAAAGTAAAATTTACCCCAATTGCGGTATTATCCTTTTTTGAAGCGTTCGTCTTTCATATGGGCTTAATTACGACGCATTTTCTTTTCCGTGCGTTTCGATCATTTTTGTCTTCCTGATTCTCACCAAACTTAGTTTTCTTCACAGAATTCAACGCTGACCACGATTATGTGGCGCTTGTCAAAAATTCCATTTAGTTCAAAGAAGTTATGCCCAACGGTTTCTTTGAAATTCGTGCCCTCTTTTCAATGGTGTGTTTCAGTGACATGCCCACCACTATTTTTACAATAGAAGCGGTAAAGTTACCCATTTCTCTCGAAATTTGACCAGGAATCCAAATCCTGTAGTCTCCGTTTCTGAAATACCTGTAACTCTTTTAAAAAATAAAACACCTTTTGAAAAAACCGACTGTTTGGCTTCAAAACCCCTTGCCGATCGATTTTAAAACACCGGTTGTCATTCCACGAACGAGGCCGCCCTCAAACCTGAACACTTAAAAAACATTACCCTGCGATTATTAGAACTCGAGGTTATTGCACTTTGGTAATGCATTTCTATAACAAGTTTCAGAAAATACCGAAGTAAAAAATTTTTAATTGCGGTATTATATCCTTTTTGAAGCGTTCCGTCTTTCATATGGGCTTAATTGCGACGCATTTCCTTTTCGTGCGTTTGGATCATTTTGTCTTCCTCAATTCTCACCAAACTTGGTTTTCTTCACAGAATTCAACGCTTCGTCACGATTATGTATGGCGCTTTGTCAGGGAATTCAATTAGTTCAAAGTTATGCCCAACGGTTTCTTTGAAATTCGTGCCCTCTTTCAATAGTGTGTTTTCAGTGACATACCCACCACTATTTTTTTACAATAGAAACTTACCAAAGTTACCCATTTCACTCGAGGGTGACCAGGAATCAAATCTGGTCTCAGTTTCTGAAAATTCCTGTAATTTTTTTAAAAATGAAACAACTTCTTGGAAAAAACCGACCTATTATTTATTTGGCTTGAAAGCCAACTTACTAACCGATTTTAAAAAACCGGCCAATTCTCACCAAGCTTAGTTTTTCATGCACAGAATTCAACGCTGATCGCGAATATGCATAGAGCTTGTCGAAATTCCAATTAGTTCAAAAGTTATGCCCAAAGGTTTCTTTGAAATTCGTGCCCTCTTTCAATAGTCTGTTTCAGTGCCATGCCCACCACTATTTTTTTTTTTTTTTACCCTAGAGCACCCAGTTGCCATTTCACTCGAAATTTTACCAGGAATACAAAATCTGATCTCCGTTCCGAAATTCCTGTAATTTTGTTTAAAATGAAACACCTTCTTGAAAAAATAAACCTATTTGACTTCAAACTATTTACCGACCGATTTTAAAAACGGCCAATTCTCACCAAACTTAGTTTTCTTGCACAGAATTCAACGCTGATCCACGAATATGTATGGCGCTTGTCAATTTCCAATTAGTTCAAAAGTTATGCCCAACGGTTTCTTCTTTGAAATTCGTGCCCTCTTTCAATAGTCTGTTTCAGTGACATGCCCACTACTATTTTTTTTACCCTAGAAACTTACCAAAGTGACCCATTTCACTCGAAATTTGACCAGGAATCCAAATCTGGTCTCCATTTCACGAGATTCTTGTAACTCTTTTTAAAAATGAAACACCTTTTGAAAAAACCGACCTGGTGGCTTCAAGCCAACTTACCGATCGATTTTTAAAACCCGGGTGTCGAACAGAACGAGCCCGCTCCCAAAACCAAAGACACTTAAAAACATTACCCTGCGTTTAGCTAGAACTCGAGTTATTGCACTTTGGTAATGCATTTTCTATGACAAGTTTCAGAAAAACACCGAAAAAAGTAAAAAATTTTTAATTGCGGAATTATCCTTTTTGAAGCGTTCGTCTTTCATATGGGCTTAATTGCGATGCATTTCTCTTTTCCGTGCGTTTGGATCATTTTTTTGTCTTTCTCCAATTCTCACCAAACTCAGTTTTTCTTGCACAGAATTTAACGCTGATCACGAATATGTATGGCGCTTGTCGAAATTCCAATTAGTTCAAAAGTTATGCCCAACGGTTCCTTGAAATTCGTGCCCTCTTTCAATAGTCTGTTTTAGTGACATGCCCAGCACAATTTTTTTTTTCCCTAGAAAATTACCAAAGTGACTCATTTCACTCGAAATTTGACCAGGAATCCAAATCTGGTCTCCCGTTTCATAACTTCCTGTAATTTTTTTAAAATGAAACACCTTCTTGAAAAAAAAGACCTATTTGGCTTGAAAGCCAACTTACCGACCGATTTTAAAAAACCGGGTGTCATTCGAAAGAGAGGCCTCTCCCAAAACCAAAGACACTTAAAACATTACCCTGCGATTATTAGAACTCGAGTTAATGCACTTTGGTAATGCATTTCTATGACAAGTTTCAGAAAAACACCGAAAAAAAGCGAAAAAATTTTTAATTGCGGTATTATCCTTTTTGAAGCGTTCGTCTTTCATGGGCTTAATTGCGACGCATTTTTCTTTTCCGTGCGTTTCGATCATTTTTGATATTTCCTCCAATTCTCACCAAACTTAGTTTTCTTCACAGAAATTCAACGCTGACCACGATTATGTATAGCGCTTGTCAAAATTCCATTTAGTTCAAAGTTATGCCCAACGGTTTCTTTGAAATTCGTGCCCTCTTTCAATAGTGTTTCAGTGACATGCCACTTTCACTATTTTTTACAATAAGGAAACTGACCAAAAGTTACCCATTTCTCTCGAAATTTGACCAGGAATCAAAATCTGGTCTCCGTTTCACAGCGAAGCACCTGTAACTCTTTTAAAAAATGAAACACCTTTTTGAAAAAAACCGACCTATTTGGCTTCAAAACCAACTTGCAATCGATTTTTAAAACACCGGTTGTCATTCGAACGAGGCCGCCCTCAAACCTAAAGACACTTAAAACGTACCTGCGATTATTAGAGACTCAGTTATTGCGCTTTGGTAATGCATTTCTATGACAAGTTCAGAAAAATACCGAAAAAGTAAAAAATTGCAATTGCGGTATTATCCTTTGAAGCGTTCGTCTTTCATATGGGCTTAATTGCGACGCATTTCCCTTTCCGTGCGTTTGGATCATTTTTGTCTTCCTCAATTCTCACCAAACTTAGTTTTTCTTCACAGAATTCAACGCTGATCACGATTATGTATGGCGCTTGTCGAAATTCCAATTAGTTCAAAAGTTATGCCCAACGGTTTCTTTGAAATTCGTGCCCTCTTTTTCAATAGTGTGTTTCAGTGACATGCCACCACTATTTTTACAATAGAAACTTACCAAAGTTACCCATTTCACTCGAAGAATTTGACCAGGAATCAAATCTGGTCTCCGTTTCTGAAAATTCCTGTAATTTTTAAAAAATGAAACAACTTCTTGAAAAAAACCGACCTATTTGGCTTGAAAGCCAACTTACTAACTGATTTTAAAAAACCGGCCAATTCTCACCAAGCTTAGTTTTCATGCACAGAGATTCAACGCTGATCGCGAATATGCATAGAGCTTGTCGAAATTCAATTAGTTCAAAGTTTATACCCAAGGTTTCTTTGAAATTCGTGCCCTCTTTCAATAGTCTGTTTCAGTGACATGCCCACCACCACTATTTTTTTTTTTTTTTTTTTTACCCTAGAAACTTACCTAAGTTACCCATTTCCTCGAAATTTTACCAGGAATACAAATCTGATCTCCGTTCACAGGAATTCCTGTAATTTTGTTTTAAAATGAAACACCTTCTTGAAAAAAACCGACCTATTTGGCTTCAAATACCGACCGGATTTTTCCCAAAAAGCAGTGGCCAATTCTCACCAAACTTAGTTTTCTTTGCGCACAGAATTCAACGCTGATCCGCATTGGCGAATATGTATGGCGCTTGTCAATTTCAATTAGTTCAAAGTTATGCCCAACGGTTTCTTTGAAATTCGTGCCCACTCTTTTCAATAGTCTGTTTCAGTGACATGCCCACTACTATATTTTTTACCCTAGGAAACTTACCAAGTGACCCATTTCACTCGAAATTTGACTGAGGAATCCAAATCTGGTCTCCGTTTCACGATTTTCTTGTAACTCTTTTTAAAAATGAAACACCTTTTTGAAAAAACCGACCTATTTGGCTTCAAAGCCAACTTACCGATCGATTTTAAAACCCCGGGTGTCATTCGAACGAGAAGCCGCCCCCAAACCCCAATACACTTAAAACATTACCCTGGGTGTTAGAGACTCGGTTATTGCACTTTGGTATGCATTTCTAAGACAAGTTTCAGAGAAAACACCGAAAAAAGTAAAAAAATTTTAATTGCGGAATTATCCTTTTTGAAGCGTTCGTCTTTCATATGGGCTTAATTGCGACGCATTTCTCTTTCCGTGCGTTTGGATCCTTTTTTTGTCTTCCTCCAATTCTCACCAAACTTAGTTTTTCTTCTAGAATTCAACGCTGATCGATTATGTATGGCACTTGTCGAAATTCAATTAGATCAAAATTTATACTTAACGGTTTCTCTGAAATTCGATGCCCTCTTTCAATAGTCTGTTTCAGTGACATGCCCACCACTATTTTTTTTTTTGTACCTAGAAACACCAGTTACCCATTTCCTCGAAATTTTTACCAGAGATACAAATCTGATCTCCGTTTCACGAAATTCCTGTAATTTTTTTTAAAATGAAACACCTTCTTGAAAAAACCGACCTATTTGGCTTCAAAGCCAATTTGCAGACTCGAATTTAAAAAACGGTAATTCTCACCAAACTTAGTTTTCATACAGAGATTCAACGCTTCCCCAGTCACGAATATGTATGGCGCTTGTCGAAATTCAATTAGTTCAAAGTTATACTTAACGGTTCCTTGAAATTCGATGCCCTCTTTTCAATAGTCTGTTTTAGTGACATGCCCAGCACAATTTTTTCCTAGAAAATTACCAAGTGACTCATTTCACTCGGGGGTGACCAGGGAACCAAATCTGGCCTCGTTTCACTAACTTCCTGTAATTTTTAAAATGAAACACCTTCTTGAAAAAAAAGACCTATTTGGCTTGAAAGCCAACTTACCGACCGATTTTAAAAAACCGGGTGTCATTCGAACGAGAGGCCTCTCCCAAAACCAAAGACACTTAAAACATTACCCTGCGATTATTAGAACTCGAGTTAATGCACTTTGGTAATGCATTTCTATGACAAGTTTCAGAAAAACACCGAAAAAAGTAAAAATTGCAATTGCGGTATTATCCTTTTTGAAGCGTTCGTCTTTCATATGGGCTTAATTGCGACGCATTTTTCTTTTCCGTGCGTTTCGATCATTTTTTTGTCTTCCTCCAATTCTCACCAAACTTAGTTTTTCTTCACAGAATTCAACGCTGATCACGATTATGTATGGCGCTTGTCGAAATTCAATTAGTTCAAAGTTATGCCCAACGGTTTCTTTGAAATTCGTGCCCTCTTTCAATAGTGTGTTTCAGTGACATGCCCACCACTATTTTTTTTTTTTACAATAGAAACTTACCAAAGTTACCCATTTCACTCGAAATTTGACCAGGAATCCAAATCTGGTCTCCGTTTCACGAAATTCCTGTAATTTTTTAAAAAATGAAACAACTTCTTGAAAAAACCGACCTATTTGGCTTGAAAGCCAACTTACTAACCGATTTTAAAAAACCGGCCAATTCTCACCAAGCTTAGTTTTTCATGCACAGAATTCAACGCTGATCGCGAATATGCATAGAGCTTGTCGAAATTCAATTAGTTCAAAAGTTATGCCCAACGGTTTTCTTTGAAATTCGTGCCTCTTTCAATAGTGTGTTTCAGTGACATGCCCACCACTATTTTTTTACAATAGAAACTTACCAAAGTTACCCATTTCACTCGAGGGTGACCAGGAATCAAATCCTGGTCTCCGTTTTCACAAAATTCCCTGTAATTTTTTTAAAAAATGAAACAACTTCTTGGAAAAACCGACCTATTTGGCTTGAAAGCCAACTTACTAACCGATTTTAAAAAACCGGCCAATTCTCACCAAGCTTAGTTTTTCATGCAAATTCAACGCTGATCGCGAATATGCATAGAACTTGTCGAAATTCCAATTAGTTTCCGAAGTTATGCCCAAAGGTTTTCTTTGAAATTCGTGCCTCTTTCAATAGTCTGTTTCAGTGACATGCCCACCACTATTTTTTTACCCTAGAAACTTACCAAGTTACCCATTTCACTCGAAATTTTACCAGGAATACAAAATCTGATCTCCGTTCCACGAAAATTCCTGTAATTTTGTTTTAAAATAAAGAAACACCTTCTTGAAAAACCGACCTATTTGACTTCAAACCAATTTACCGACCGATTTTTTAAAAACGGCCAATTCTCACCAAACTTAGTTTTCTTGCACAGAATTCAACGCTGATCACGAATATGTATGGCGCTTGTCCGAATTTCCAATTAGTTCAAAAGTTATGCTTAACATTGATTTCTTTGAAATTCGTGCCCTCTTTCAATAGTCTGTTTCAGTGACATACCCACCTCTATTTTTTTTTACAATAGAAACTGACCAAGTTACCCATTTCTCTCGAAATTTGACCAGGAATCAAATCTGTGGTCTCCGTTTCTGAAATACGATGTAACTCTTTTAAAAAATAAACACCTTTTTGAAAAAACCGACCTATTTGGCTAAGCCAATTTACCGACCGATTTTAAAAACGGCCAATTACTCCTTAAACTTAGTTTTTCTTGCACAGAATTCAACGCTGATCACGAATATGTATGGCGCTTGTCAATTTCCAATAGTTCAAAAAGTTCTTAACGGTTTCTTTTAGAAATTCGTGCCCTCTTTCAATAGTCTGTTTCAGTGACATGCCCACTACTATTTTTTTTTTAACCTAGAAACTTACCAAAGTGACCCATTTCACTCGAAATTTGACCAGGAATCCAAATCTGGTCTCCGTTTCACGAAATTCTTGTAACTCTTTTTTAAAATGAAACACCTTCTTGAAAAAAAAGACCTATTTGGCTTAAAAGCCAACTTACCATTCGATTTTAAAAAAACCGGGTTCAATTCAGACGAGAGGCCGCTCCCAAAACCAAAGACACTTAAAACATTACCCTGCGTGTATTAGAACTCGAGTTATTGCACTTTGGTAATGTATTTCTATGACAAATTTCAGAAAAACACCGAAAAAAAAAGTAAAAAATTTTTAATTGCGGAATTATCCTTTTTGAAGCGTTCGTCTTTCATATGGGCTTAAATTGCGATGCATTTTCTTTCCATTGCGTTTGGATCATTTTTTTTGTCTTTACCAATTCTCTCACCAAACTCAGTTTTCTTGCACAGAATTTAACGCTGATCACGAATATGGCCTTGGCGCTTGTCGAAATTCCAATTAGTTCAAAAGTTATGCCCAACGGTTCCTTGAAATTCGTGCCTCTTTCAATAGTCTGTTTTAGTGACGTACTTAGCACAATTTTTTTTCCTAGAAAATTTATAGTGACTCATTTCACTCGAGGTGACCAGGAATCAAAATCTGGCCTCCGTTTCACTAACTTCCTGTAATTTTTAAAATGAAACACCTTCTTGAAAAAAGACCTATTTGGCGAAAGCCAACTTACCGACCGATTTTAAAAACCGGGTGTCATTCGAACGAGAGGCCTCTCCCAAAACCAAAGACTTGCCAAAAACATTACCTGCGATTATTAGAGACTCAGGTTAATGCACTTTTGGCTAATGCATTTTCTATGACAAGTTTCAGAAAAACACCGAAAAAAAAGTAAAAAATTTTAATTGCGGTATTATCCTTTTTGAAGCGTTCGTCTTTCATATGGGCTTAATTGCGACTTTATTTTTCTTTCGATGCGTTTCGATCATTTTTGTCTTCCTCCAATTCTACCAAACTTAGTTTTCTTCACAAGAATTCAACGCTGATCGCGATTATGTATGGCGCTTGTCGAAATTCCAATTAGTTCAAAAGTTGTACCCAACGGTTTCTTTTTAAATTGTGCCCTCTTTTTAAAAGTGTGTGTTTCAGTGACATGCCCACCACTATTTTTTTTCAATAGAAACTTACCAAAGTTACCCATTTCACTCGAAATTTGACCAGGAATCCAAATCTGGTCTCCGTTTCACGAAATTCCTGTAATTTTTTAAAAAATGAAACAACTTCTTGAAAAAACCGACCTATTTGGCTTGAAAGCCAACTTACTAACCGATTTTAAAAAACCGGCCAATTCTCACCAAGCTTAGTTTTTCATGCACAGAATTCAACGCTGATCGCGAATATGCATAGAGCTTGTCGAAATTCCAATTAGTTCAAAAGTTATGCCCAAAGGTTTCTTTGAAATTCGTGCCCTCTTTCAATAGTCTGTTTCAGTGACATGCCCACCACAATTTTACCCTAGAAACTTACCAAAGTTACCCATTTCACTCGAAATTTTACCAGGAATACAAATCTGATCTCCGTTCCACGAAATTCCTGTAATTTTGTTTAAAAAGAAACACCTTCTTGAAAACGACCTATTTGGCTTCAAAAACCCAATTTACCGACCGATTTTAAAAAACGGCAATTTCACCAAACTTAGTTTTTCTTTTCACAGAATTCAACGCTGATCACGAATATGTATGGCGCTTGTCAATTTCCAATTAGTTCAAAAGTTATGCCTAACGGTTTCTTTGAAATTCGTGCCCTCTTTCAATAGTCTGTTTTCAGTGACATACTTACACTACTATTTTTTTTTTTACCCTAGAAACTTACCAAAAGTGACCCATTTCACTCGAAATTTGACCAGGAATCAAATCTGGTCTCCATTTCCTGAATTCTTGTAACTCTTTTTAAAAAATGAAACACCTTTTGAAAAAACCGACCTATTTGGCTTCAAAGCCAACTTACCGATCGATTTTAAAAACCCGGGTGTCATTCGAACGAGAGGAGCCGCTCCCAAAACCAAGAACTTACTTAAACATTACCCTGCGTTTTATTAGAACTCCCGAGTTATTGCACTTTGGTAATGCACATTTTCTATGACAAGTTTCAGAAAAACACCGAAAAAAGTAAAAATTTTTAATTGCGGTATTATCCTTTTTGAAGCGTTCGTCTTTCATATGGGCTGAATTGCGACGCATTTCTCTTTTCCGTGCGTTTCGATCATTTTTTTGTCTTCCTCAATTCTCACCAAACTTAGTTTTTCTTCACAGAATTCAACGCTGATCACGATTATGTATGGCGCTTGGTAAAATTCCATTTAGTTAAACGTTATACCCAACGGTTTCTTTGAAATTCGTGCCCTCTTTTCAATAGTGTGTTTTCGGTGACATACTGCCCACCGCTATTTTTTACAATAGAAGCGACCAAAGTTACCCATTTCTCTCGAAATTTGACCAGGAATCCAAATCTGGTCTCCGTTTCACGAATTTCTTGTAACTCTTTTTAAAAATGAAACACCTTTTTGAAAAAACCGACCTATTTGGCTTCAAAGCCAACTTACCGATCGATTTTAAAACCCCGGGTGTCATTCGAACGAGAAGCCGCCCCAAACCCAATACACTTAAAACATTTACTGCTGCGATTGTTAGAACTCGAGTTATTGCACTTTGGTAATGCATTTCTAAGACAAGTTTCGAAAAAACACCGAAAAGTAAAAAAATTTTAATTGCGGAATTATCCTTTTTGAAGCGTTCGTCTTTCATATGGGCTTAATTGCGACGCATTTCTCTTTCCGTGCGTTTGGATCATTTTTTTGTCTTCCTCCAATTCTCACCAAACTTAGTTTTTCTTCACAGAATTCAACGCTGATCACGATTATGTATGGCACTTGTCGAAATTCCAATTAGTTCAAAAGTAATGCCCAACGGTTTCTTTGAAATTCGTGCCCTCTTTCAATAGTCTGTTTCAGTGACATGCCCACCACTATTTTTTTTTTACCCTAGAAACTTACCAAAGTTACCATTTCACTCGAAATTTGACTAGGAATCTAAATCTGGTCTCCGTTTCACGAAATTCCTGTAACTCTTTTTAAAAATGAAACACATTTTTGAAAAAACCGACATATTTGGCTTCAAAGCCAATTTACCGACCGATTTTAAAAAACCGGCCAATTCTCACCAAACTTAGGTTTTCTTGAACAGAATTCAACGCTGATCACGAATATGTATGGCACTTGTCGAAATTCCAATTAGTTCAAAAGTTATGCCCAACGGTTTCTTTGAAATTTTCCCTTTTCAATAGTCTGTTTCAGTGACATGCCCACTACTATTTTTTTTTTCCCTAGAAAATTACCAAAGTGACTCATTTCACTCGAAATTTGACCAGGAATCCAAATCTGGTCTCCGTTTCACTAACTTCCTGTAATTTTTTTAAAATGAAACACCTTCTTGAAAAAAAAGACCTATTTGGCTTGAAAGCCAACTTACCGACCGATTTTAAAAAACCGGGTGTCATTCGAACGAGAGGCCGCTCCCAAAACCAAAGACACTTAAAACATTACCCTGCGATTATTAGAACTCGAGTTATTGCACTTTGGTAATGCATTTCTATGACAAGTTTCAGAAAAACACCGAAAAAAAAAGTAAAAAATTTTTAATTGCGGTATTATCCTTTTTGAAGCGTTCGTCTTTCATATGGGCTTAATTGCGACGCATTTCTCTTTTCGTGCGTTTGGATCATTTTTTTGTCTTCCTCCAATTCTCACCAAACTTAGTTTTTCTTCACAGAATTCAACGCTGATCACGATTATGTATGGCGCTTGTCAAAATTCCAATTAGTTCAAAAGTTATGCCCAACGGTTTCTTTGAAATTCGTGCCCTCTTTCAATAGTGTGTTTCAGTGACATGCCCACCACTATTTTTTTTTACAATAGAAACTGACCAAAGTTAACCATTTCTCTCGAAATTTGACCAGGAATCCAAATCTGTGGTCTCCGTTTCACGAAATACCTGTAACTCTTTTAAAAAATGAAACACCTTTTTGAAAAAACCGACCTATTTGGCTTCAAAGCCAATTTACCGACCGATTTTAAAAAAAACGGCCAATTCTCACAAACTTAGTTTTTCTTGTACAGAATTCAACGCTGATCACGAATATGTATGGCGCTTGTCGAATTTAATTGGGTTCAAAAGTTATGCCAACGGTTTCTTTGAAATTCGTGCCCTCTTCCAATATGTGTTTCAGTGACATCCCACCACTATTTTTACAATAGAAACTGACCAAAGTTAAACCCCTTTCACTCGAAAATTTGACTAGGAATCTAAATCTGGTCTCCGTTTCACGAAATTCCTGTAACTCTTTTTTAAAAATGAAACACATTTTTTAAAAACCGACCTATTTGGCTTCAAAGCCAATTTACCGACCGATTTTAAAAAACCGGCCAATTCTCACCAAACTTAATTTTTCTTGAACAGAATTCAACGCTGATCACGAATATGTATGGCACTTGTCGAAATTCAAATTAGTTCAAAAGTTATGCCCAACGGTTTCTTTGAAAGTCTTTCCCTTTTTTCAATAGTCTGTTTCAGTGACATGCCCACCACTATTTTTTTCTTACCCTAGAAACTTACCAAAGTGACCCATTTTCCCCGGGGTGACCAGGAATCCCAAAACTGGTCTCCGTTTCACTAACTTCCTGTAATTTTTTAAAATGAAACACCTTCGAAAAAAGACCTATTGGGGAAGCCAACTTACCGACCGATTTTAAAAAACCGGGTGTCATTCGAACGAGAGGCCGCTCCCAAAACCAAAAGACACTTAAAAAATTACCCTGCAATTATTAGAACTCGAGTTATTGCACTTTGGTAATGCATTTCTATGACAAGTTTCAGAAAAACACCGAAAAAAAAAGTAAAAAAATTTTAATTTCGGTATTATCCTTTTTGAAGCGTTCGTCTTTCATATGGGCTTAATTGCGACGCATTTCTCTTTTCCGTGCGTTTCGATCATTTTTGTCTTCCTCAATTCTCACCAAACTTAGTTTTTCTTCACAGAATTCAACGCTGATCCCCGATTATGTATGGCGCTTGTCAAAATTCCCAATTAGTTCAAAAAAGTTATGCCCCAAAGGTTTCTTTGAAATTCGTGCCCTCTTTCAATAGTATGTTTCAGTGACATCCCACTACTATTTTTTACCCTAGAAACTTACCAAAGTGACCCATTTCACTCGAAATTTGACCGGAATTCCAAATCTGGTCTCCGTTTCACGAATTTCTTGTAACTCTTTTTAAAAATGAAACACCTTTTTGAAAAAACCGACCTATTTGGCTTCAAAGCCAACTTACCGATCGATTTTAAAACCCCGGGTGTCATTCGAACGAGAAGCCGCCCCCAAACCCCAATACACTTAAAACATTACCCTGCGATTGTTAGAACTCGAGTTATTGCACTTTGGTAATGCATTTCTAAGACAAGTTTCAGAAAAACACCGAAAAAAAAAGTAAAAAAATTTTAATTGCGGAATTATCCTTTTTGAAGCGTTCGTCTTTCATATGGGCTTAATTGCGACGCATTTCTCTTTCCGTGCGTTTGGATCATTTTTGTCTTCCTCCAATTCTCACCAAACTTAGTTTTTCTTCACAGAATTCAACGCTGATCACGATTATGTATGGCCGTCGAAATTCCAATTGGGTTTAAAAGTAATGCCCAACGGTTTCTTTGAAATTCGTTTCCCTCTTTCAATAGTCTGTTTCGGGGACATGCCCACCACTATTTTTTTTTCCCTAGAAACTTACCAAAGTTACCATTTCACTCGAATTTTACTAGGAATCTAAAAACTGGTCTCCGTTTTCCCAAATTCCTGTAACTCTTTTTAAAAATGAAACACATTTTGAAAAACCGACATATTGGCTTCAAAGCCAATTTACCGACCGATTTTAAAAAAACCCGGCCAATTCTCCCAAACTTAGGTTTTCTTGAACAAATTCAACGTGATCACGAATATATGGCCTTGTCGAAATTCAAATTAGTTCAAAAGTTATGCCCAACGGTTTCTTTGAGATCTTTCGCTTTTCAATAGTCTGTTTCAGTGACATGCCCACTACTACATTTTTTCTTACTAGAAACTTGCAAAGAAGTGGCCCATTTTCTCATAAATTTGACCAGGAATCCAAATCTGGTCTCCGTTTCACTAACTTCCTGTAATTTTTAAAATGAAACACCTTCTTGAAAAAAAGAAAGACCTATTTGGCGTGAGAAGCCAACACCGACCGATTTTAAAAACCGATTGTCATTCGAACGAGAGGCCGCTCCCAAAACCAAAGACGCCAGAAACATTACACCACGTTATTAGAACTCGAGTTATTGCACTTTTGGTAATGCATTTCATGTGAACAGAAAAACACCGGAAAAAAGTAAAAAATTTTTAATTGCGGTATTATCCTTTTGAAGCGTTCGTCTTTCATATAGGCTTAGTGCGACGCATTTCTCTTTTCGTGCGTTTGGATCATTTTTTGTCTTCTCCACTTCTCACCAAACGAACTTTCTTCCGCAGAATTCAACGCTGATCACGATTATGTATGGCGCTTGTCAAAATTCCAATTAGTTCAAAAGTTATGCCCAACGGTTTCTTTGAAATTCGTGCCCTCTTTCAATAGTGTGTTTCAGTGACATGCCCACCACTATTTTTTTTTTACAATAGAAACTGACCAAAGTTACCCATTTTCTCTCCAGCCCGGCCAGGAATCCAAATCTGTGAACCTCCGTTTCACGAAATACCTGTAACTCTTTTAAAAAATGAAACACCTTTTTGAAAAAACCGACCTATTTGGCTTCAAAGCCAATTTACCGACCGATTTTAAAAAAACGGCCAATTCTCCTGAAACTTAGTTTTCTTGTACAGAATTCAACGCTGATCACATTATGTATGGCGTAAATTTCCAATTAGTTCAAAAGTTATGCCCAACGGTTTCTTTGAAATTCGTGCCCCTCTTCAATAGTGTGTTTCAGTGACATGCCCCGCACTATTTTTTTTACAATAGAAACTGACCAAAGTTACCCATTTCTCTCGAAATTTGACTAGGAATCAATCTGGTCTCCGTTTCACGAAAGCCACCTGTAACTCTTTTAAAAAATGAAACAACTTTTGAAAAAACCGACCCTATTTGGCTTCAAAGCCAATTTACCGACCGATTTTAAAAAAACGACCCGATTCCTCGCAAACTTAGTTTTCTTGCACAGAATTCAACGCTGATCACGAATTTGTATTACGCTTGTCGAATTTCAATTAGTTCAAAAGTTATGCTTAATAACGGTTTCTTTGAAATTCGTGCCCTCTTTTCAATAGTCTGTTTCGGTGACATGCTACTACTATTTTTTTTCCCTAAACTTACCAAAGTGACCTTTCACTCGGGGTGACCAGGAATCCAAATCTGGTCTCCGTTTCTGAAAATTCTTGTAACTCTTTTTAAAATGAAACACCACCTTTGCGAAAAAACCGACCTATTTGGCTTCAAAGCCACCTTACCGATCGATTTTAAAAACCCGGGTGTCAGTCGAACGAGAAGCCGCCCCCAAACCCCAATACACTTAAAACATTGACCAGCGATTGTTAGAACTCGAGTTATTGCACTTTGGTAATGCATTTCTATGACAAGTTTCAAAAAACACCGAAAAGTAAAGGAATTTTAATTGCGGAATTATCCTTTTGAAGCGTTCGTCTTTCATATGGGCTTATTGCGACGCATTTCTCTTTCCGTGCGTTTTGGATAATTTTTGTCTTCCTCCAATTCTGCAAACTTAGTTTTTCTTGCACAGAATTCAACGCTGATCACGATTATGTATGGCGCTTGTCAGAAATTCCAATTAGTTCAAAGTTAGCAACGATTTCTTAGAAATTCGTGCCCTCTTTCAATAGTCTGTTTGTGACATGCCCACCACTATTTTTTTTTTACCCTAGGAAACTTGCAAAGTTGCAAACTTTCACTCGAATTTACCAGAATACAAATCTGATCTCCGTTTCACGAAATACCTGTAACTCTTTTTAAAAATGAAACTTACCTTTTTGAAAAACCGACCTATTGTGGCTTCAAAGCCAATTTACCGACTTTCGATTTTTAAAAAACGGCCAATTCTCCTACACACTTAGTTTTCTTGTACAAATTCAACGCTGATCACGAATGCCATGGCGCTGTCAATTTCCAATTAGTTCAAGTTATGCCCAACGGTTTCTTTGAAATTCGTGCCCTCTTTCAATGGTGTGTTTCGGTGACGCCCGCCCACCACTATTTTTTTACAATAGGAAACTGACCAAAGTTACCCATTTCTCTCAATTTGACCAGGAATCGATCTGTGGTCTCCGTTTCACGAAATACCTGTAACTCTTTTAAAAAATGAAACACCTTTTTGAAAAAACCGACCTATTTGGCTTCAAGAAAACGCGCGCGTAGAATTTACCGACCGATTTTAAAAACGGCCAATTCTCTCCCGCAAACTTAGTTTTCTTGTACAGAATTCAACGCGTCACGAATATGTATGGCGTTTGTCAAATTTCCAATTAGTTCAAAAGTTCATACTTAACGGTTTTCTTTGAAATTCGTGCCCTCTTTTAATAGTGTGTTTCAAGTGACATGTACCCACCACTATTTTTTTTACAATAGAAACTGACCAAAAGTTACCCATTTCTCTCGAGAATTTGACCAGGAATCAAATCTGTGGTCTCCGTTTCTGCTGAAATACCTGTAACTCTTTTTAAAAAATGGAAACAACTTTTTGAAAAAAGGCAGAGCCTATTTTGGCTTCAAAGCCAATTTACAAGTCGATTTTAAAAACGGTAATTCTCACAAACTTAGTTTTCTTGCACAGAATTCAACGCTGATCACGAATATGTATGGCGCTTGTCGAATTTCAATTAGTTCAAAGAAGTTATGCCCAACGGTTTCTTTGAAATTCGTGCCCTCTTTCAATAGTCTGTTTCAGTGACATGCCCACTACTATTTTTTTTTTTTTCCCTAGGAAACTTACCAAAAGTGACCCATTTCACTCGGGGTGACCAGGAATCCAAATCTGGTCTCGTTTCACGAAATTCTTGTAACTCTTTTAAAAAATGAAACACCTTTTTGAAAAAAACCGACCTATTGTTGAAGCTTCAAAGCCACCTTACCGATCGATTTTTAAAACCGAAGATTGTCAGTCAGACGAGAAGCCGCCCCAAACTATGCAAAACATTGACCAGCGATTGTTAGAACTCGAGTTATTGCACTTTGGTAATGCATTTCTATGACAAGTTTCAAAAAAACACCGAAAAAAGTAAAAATTTTAATTGCGGGCCACTCCTTTTGAAGCGTTCGTCTTTCATATGGGCTTAATTGCGACGCATTTCTCTCTTTCCGTGCGTTTTGGATAATTTTTGTCTTCCTCAATTCTCACCAAACTTAGTTTTTCTTGCACAGGAGTCAACGCTGATCACGATTATATTGTAGCGCCAAAATTCCAATTAGTTCAAAAGTTATGCCCAACGATTTCTTAGAAATTCGGTGCCCTCTTTCAATAGTCTGTTGTTTTGGTGACATACCCACCACTATTTTTTTTACCCTAGAAACTTACCAAAGTTACCCATTTCCTCGAGAATTTACCGGGAATACAAAATCTGATCTCCCGTTTCACGAAATACCTGTAACTCTTTTAAAAAATGAAACGCTTTTAGAAAAAAACCGACCTATTTGGCTTCAAAAGCCAATTTACCGACCGATTTTAAAAAACGGCCAATTCTCCACCACACTTAGTTTTCTTGTACAGAATTCAACGCTGATCACGAATATGTACATGGCGCTTGTCGAGATTTCCAATTAGTTCAAAAGTTATACTTAACGGTTTCTTTGAAATTCGTGCCCACCTCTTTCAATAGTGTGTTTCAGTGACATACCCACCACTATTTTTTTTACAATAAACTGACCAAAGTTACCCATTTTCTCTCGGGGTGACCAGGAATCCGAATCTGTGGTCTCCGTTTCACGAAATACCTGTAACTCTTTTAAAAAATGAAACACCTTTTTGAAAAAACCGACCTATTTGGCTTCAAACCAATTTACCGACCGATTTTAAAAAACCGGGTGTCATTCGAAGGAGAAGCCGCCCCCAAACTCAAAGACACTTAAAGCATTACCCTGCGATTATTAGAACTTGAGTTAGTGCACTTTGGTAATGCATTTCTATGACAAGTTACAAGAAAAACACCGAAAAAAGTAAAAATTTTGATGCGGTATTATCGTTTTGAAGCGTTCGTCTTTCATATATGGGCTTAATTGCGACGCATTTTCTCTTTTCCGTGCGTTTGGATCATTTTTTTTTGTGTTCCTCAATTCTCTCACCAAACGGGTTTTCTTCACAGAATTCCAACGCTGATCACGATTATGTATGGCGCTTGTCGAAATTCAATTGGATTCAAAGTTATGCCCAACGGTTTCTTTGAAATTCGTGCCCTCTTTCAATAGTGTGTTTCGGTGACATGCCCACCACTATTTTTTTTACCCTAGAAACTTACCAAAGTTACCCATTTCACTCGAAATGTGACCAGGAATCCAAATCTGGTCTCCGTTTCACGAAATTCCTGTAATTTTTTAAAATGAAACACCTTCTTGAAAAACGACCTATTTGGCTTGAAAACCAACTTTACCGACCGATTTTAAAAAACCGGGTGTCATTCGAACGAGAGGCCGCCCCAAACCCAAAGACACTTAAAACATTACCCTGCGATTATTAGAACTCGAGTTATTGCACTTTGGTAATGCATTTCTATGACAAGTTTCAGAAAAACACCGAAAAAAAGTAAAAAATTTTTAATTGCGGTATTATCCTTTTTGAAGCGTTCGTCTTTCATTCGGGCTTAATTGCGACGCATTTCTCTTTCCGTGCGTTTGGATCATTTTTTTGTCTTCCTCCAATTCTCACCAAACTTAGTTTTTCTTGCACAGAATTCAACGCTGATCACGAATATGTATGGCGCTTGTCGAAATTCAAATTAGTTCAAAAGTTATGCCCAACGGTTTCTTTGAAATTCGTGCCCTCTTTCAATAGTGTGTTTCAGTGACATGCCCACCACTTTTTTTTTCCGAAACTTTTTCCAAAATTACCCAAATTTTCCCCGAAAATTTTACCAGGAAACCCAAAACTGGTCTCCGTTTCCGAAATTCCCCCAATTTTTTTTAAATGAAACATTCTTGGGAAAAAAGGCCTTTTTTTGGGAAAACCAACTTACCGAACGATTTCAAAAAAACCCGGGTACTTTCTCACCAAACTTAGTTTTTCTTTTCACAGAATTCAACGCTGATCACGAATATGCATGGCGCTTTCAAAATTCAATAAGTTCAAAAATTATGCCCAACGGTTTCTTTGAAATTCTTTCCCCCTTTTAATAGCCTGTTTCGGGGACATCCCCCCCACTATTTTTTTTTTTTTTCCCTAGAAACTTACCAAAGTGACCCATTTCCCTCGAAATTTGACCAGGAATCCAAATCTGGTCTCCGTTTCTGAAATTCTTGTAACTCTTTTAAAATGAAACACCTTCTTGAAAAAGACCTATTTGGCGAAAGCCAACTTACCGATGATTTTAAAAAACCGGTGTCATTCGAACGAGAGGCCGCTCCCAAAACCAAAGACACTTAAAACATTACCCTGCGATTATTAGAACTCGAGTTAATGCACTTTGGTAATGCATTTCTATGACAAGTTTCAGAAAAACACCGAAAAAAAAAGTAAAAAATTTTTAATTGCGGTATTATCCTTTTTGAAGCGTTCGTCTTTCATATGGGCTTAATTGCGACGCATTTCTCTTTTCCGTGCGTTTCGATCATTTTTTGTCTTCCTCCAATTCTCACCAAACTTAGTTTTTTCTTCACAGAATTCAACGCTGATCATGATTATGTTTGGCGCTTGTCAAAATTCCAATTAGTTCAAAAGTTATGCCCAACGGTTTCTTTGAAATTCGTGCCCTCTTTCAATAGTGTGTTTCAGTGACATGCCCACCACTATTTTTTTTACAATAGAAACTGACCAAAGTTACCCATTTCTCTCGAAATTTGACCAGGAATCCAAATCTGTGGTCTCCGTTTCACGAAATACCTGTAATTTTTTAAAAAATGAAACAACTTCTTGAAAAAACCGACCTATTTGGCTTGAAAGCCAACTTACCGACCGATTTTAAAAAACCGGCCAATTCTCACCAAACTTAATTTTTCATGCACAGAATTCAACGCTGATCACGAATATGCATAGAGCTTGTCGAAATTCCAATTAGTTCAAAAGTTATGCCCAAAGGTTTCTTTGAAATTCGTGCCCTCTTTCAATAGTCTGTTTCAGTGACATGCCCACCACTAATTTTTTTTTACCCTAGAAACTTACCAAAGTTACCCATTTCACTCGAAATTTTACCAGGAATACAAATCTGATCTCCGTTCCACGAAATTCCGCACGTTTTTGTTCCCAAAATGAAACCTTCTTGAAAAAACCGACCTATTTGGCTTCAAACCCAATTTACCGACCGATTTTAAAAAACATTATCCTCACAAACTTAGTTTTCTTGCACAGAATTCAACGCTGATCACGAATGTATGTATGGCGCTTGTCGAATTTCAATTAGTTCAAAGAAGTTATGCCCAACGGTTTCTTTGAAATTCATTGCCCCTCTTTCAATAGTCTGTTTCAGTGACATGCCCACTACTATTTTTTAACCTAGAAACTTACCAAAGTGACCCAATTTCACTCGAAATTTGACCAGGAATCAAATCTGGTCTCCGTTTCACAGATTCTTGTAACTCTTTTTTAAAATGAAACACCTTTTGAAAAAACCAGAGCCTATTTGACTTCAAAGCCAACTGCAATCGATTTTTAAAAACCGGGTGTCATTCAGACGAGAGGCCCAGCTTTCCCAAAACCAAAGACGCACTTAAAAACATTACCCTGCGATTATTAGAACTCGAGTTATTGCACTTTGGTAATGCATTTCTATGACAAGTTTCAGAAAACACCGAAAAAAAAGTAAAATTGCACCTTAATTGCGGTATTATCCTTTTTGAAGCGTTCGTCTTTCATATATGGGCTTAATTGCGACGCATTTCTCTTTTCCGTGCGTTTCGATCATTTTTTTGTCTTCCTCAATTCTCACCAAACTTAGTTTTTTCTTCACAGAATTCAACATGATCACGATTATGTATGGCTCTTGTCAAAATTCCATTTACTTCAAAAAGTTATGCCCAAACGGTTTCTTTGAAATTCGTGCCTCTTTCAATAGTGTGTTTCAGTGACATGCCACCACTATTTTTACAATAGAAACTGACCAAAGTTACACCCATTTCTCTCGAAATTTGACCAGAATCCGTCCTGTGGTCTCCGTTTCACGAAAGTACCCTGTAACTCTTACAAAAATGAAACACCTTTTTTTAAAACCGACCTATTGGCCCAAAGCCAATTTACCGACCGATTTTTAAAAAACGTGAATTCTCACCAAACTTAGATTTTCTTGCACAGAATTCAACGCTGATCACGAATATGTATGGCGCTTGTCAAAATTCAAATAGTTCAAAAGTTATGCCCAACGGTTTCTTTGAAATTCGTGCCCTCTTTCAATAATCTGTTTCAGTGACATGCCCACTACTATTTTTTACCCTAGAAACTTACCAAAGTGACCCATTTCACTCGAAATTTGACCAGGAATCCCAAAATCTGGTCTCCGTTTCACGAAATTCTTGTAACTCTTTTGAAATGAAAACACCTAGCGAAAAAAAGACCTGTGTGTGGCGGCAAAGCCAACTTACCGACCGATTTTAAAAGCCAGGTTTTCATTCGAGACGCGAGAGGCCGCTCCCAAAACCAAAGACACTTAAAACATTACCCTGCGTGATACAGAACTCGAGTTATTGCACTTTGGTAATGCATTTCTATGACAAGTTTCAGAAAAACACCGAAAAAAGTAAAAAATTTTTAATTGCAGATTATCAGCACGGAAGCGTTCGTCTTTCAAATGCGGGCTTAATTGCGATGCATTTTCACTTTTCCGATGCGTTTGGATCATTTTTGTGCTTTCTCAATTCTCCTGAAACTCAGTTTTTCTTGCACAAGAATTTAACGCTGATCACGAATATGTATAGCGCTTGTCAGAAATTCAATTAGTTCAAAAGTTATGCCCAACGGTTCCTTGAAATTCGTGCCCTCTTTCAATAGTCTGTTTTAGTGACATGCCCAGCACAATTTTTTTCCCTAGAAAATTACCAAAGTGACTCATTCACTCGAGGGAGGGTGACCAGGAATCAAATCTGGTCTCCGTTTCACCTAACTTCCTGTAATTTTTAAAATGAAACACCTTCTTGAAAAAAGACCTGTTGGCTTGAAGCCAACTTACCGACCGATTTTAAAAAACCGGGTGTCATTCGAACGAGAGGCCGCTCCCTAAACCAAAGACACTTAAAACATTACCCTGCGATTATTAGAACTCGAGTTAATGCACTTTGGTAATGCATTTCTATGACAAGTTTCAGAAAAACACCGAAAAAGTAAAAATTGCAATTGCGGTATTATCCTTTTTAGGCGTTCGTCTTTCATATGGGCTTAATTGCGACGCATTTCTCTCTTTTTTCCGTGCGTTTCGATCATTTTTTGTCTTCCTCCAATTCTCCTGAAACTTAGTTTTTCTTCAAATTCAACGCTGACCACGATTATGTATGGCGCTTGTCAAAATTCCATTTAGTTCAAAAGTTATGCCCAACGGTTTCTTTGAAATTCGTGCCCTCTTTCAATAGTGTGTTTCAGTGACATGCCCACCACTATTTTTTTTTTTACAATAGAAACTGACCAAAGTTACCCATTTCTCTCGAAATTTGACCAGGGTCAAATCTGGTCTCCGTTTCATGAAATACCTGTAACTCTTTTAAAAAATGAAACACCTTTTTGAAAAAACCGACCTATTTGGCTTCAAAGCCAATTTACCGACCGATTTTTAAAAAACGGCCAATTCTCACCAAACTTAGTTTTTCCTTGCACAGAATTCAACGCTGATCACGAATATGTGGCGCTTGTCAATTTCCAGTAGTTCAAATGTGCCCAACGGTTTCTTTGAAATTCATTGCCCTCTTTCAATAGTCTGTTTCGGTGACATGCCCACTACTATTTTTTTACCCTAGAAACTTACCAAAAGTGACCCATTTCACTCCGAAATTTGACCCAGGAATCAAATCTGGTCTCCGTTTCACTAGATTCTTGTAACTCTTTTTAAAATGAAACACCTTTTGAAAAAAACCTACCTATTTGGCTTCAAAGCGCTTACCGATCGATTTTAAAACCGGGTCATTCAGAGCAGGAGGCCTTTCCCAAAACCAAAAAGACACTTAAAACATTACCCTGCGATTATTAGAACTCGAGTTATTGCACTTTGGTAATGCATTTCTATGAAAAGTATCAGAAAAACACCGAAAAAAGTAAAAAAATTTTAATTGCGGTATTATGCTTTTTGAAGCGTTCGTCTTTCATATGGGCTTAATTGCGACGCATTTCTCTTTTCCGTGCGTTTCGATCATTTTTTGTCTTCCTCCAATTCTCCGCAAACTTAGTTTTCTTCACAGAATTCAACGCTGATCCACGATTATGTATGGCGCTTGTCAAAATTGAAATTAGTTCAAAGAGGTTGCTTAACGGTTTCTTTAAAAATTCGTGCCTCTTTCAGTGTCTGTTTCAGTGACATACCCACTACTATTTTTTTTTACCCTAGAAATTTACCAAAGTGACCCATTTCACTCGAAATTTGACCGGGTAAATCTGGTCTCCAGGTTTACAGGCACAGCGCAACTCTTTTAAAAATGAAACACATTTTGAAAAAAACCGACCTATTTGGCTTCAAAGCCAATTTACCGACCGATTTTAAAACCGGCCAATTCTCGCAAACTTAGTTTTCTTGAACAGAATTCAACGCTGATCACGAATATGGCCATGGCGCTTGATGAAATTCAAATTAGTTCAAAAGTTATGCCCAACGGTTTCTTTGAAAGTCTTTCCCTTTTCAATAGTCTGTTTCGGTGACATGCCACCACTATTTATTTTTCTTACCCTAGAAACTTACCAAAGTGACCCATTTCACTCGAAATTTGACCAGGAATCAAATCTGGTCTCCGTTTCACTAACTTCCTGTAATTTTTAAAATAAAACACCTTCTTGAAAAAGACCTATTTGAGCCCCGAAGCCAGCTTACCGACCGATTTTAAAACCGGATGTCATTCAGACGAGGAGGCCGCCCTCAAACCCTAAGACTTACTTAAGAACATTACCCTGCGATTATTAGAACTCGAGATATTGCTCTTTGGTAATGCATTTCTATGACAAGTTCGGAAAAACACCGAAAAAAAGTAAAAATTTTTAATTGCGGTATCGCTTTTTGGAAGCGTTCGTCTTTCATTCGGGCTTAATTTCGACGCATTTCTCTTTCCGTGCGTTTGGATAATTTTTTATCTTCCTCAATTCTCTCACAAACTTACGGATTTTTCTTGCACAAAATTCAACGCGCTGATCACGAATATGTATGGCGCTTGTCGAAATTCCAATTAGTTCAAAGTTATACTTTAACGGTTTTCTTTGAAATTCGTGCCCTCTTTAAATAGTGTGTGTTTTCAGTGACATGTCTACCACTTTTTTACAATAGAAACTTACCAAATTTACCCATTTCACTCGAAATTTGACCAGGAATCCAAATCTGGTCTCCGTTTCCTGAAATTCCTATATTTTTAAATGAAACACATTCTTGAAAAACAACCTATTTGAGCGAAGCTTGGCTTACCGAACGATTTCAAAAACCGGATACTTCTCACCAAACTTGAACTTTCTTGCACAGAATTCAACGCTGATCACGAATATATATGCATGGCGCTTGTCAAAATTCAATAAGTTCAAAGAAGTTATGCCCAACGGTTTCTTTGAAATTCGTGCCCCAATAACCTCTGTTTCAGTGACATACCCACCACTATTTTTTTTTTTTTACCCTAGAAACTTACCAAAGTGACCACTCGAAATTTGACCAGGAATCAAATCTGGTCTCCGTTTCACAAAATTCCACCGCGAATTTCTTTTTAAATGAAACACCTTCTTGAATAAACCGACCTATTTGGCCCGAAGCCAACTTACCGATTGATTTTAAAACAAGGAAGTCATTCCCCAACGAGAGGCCGCCCCCAAAAACCCAAAAAACTTAAAACATTACCCTGCGATTATTTTTGAACCCCGATTTTTGCACTTTGGTAAGCATTTTATGACAAGTTTCAGAAAACACCGAAAAAAATAAAAATTTTTTTAAATTTCGGTATTTTCCTTTTTTAAGGTTCGTCTTTTTATAGGGCTTAATTGGACGCATTTCTTTTTTCCCTGCGTTTCGATCATTTTTTTTGTCTTCCCCCAATTTCACCAAACTTTTTTTTCTTCACAGAATTCAACGCTGATCACGATTATGTATGGCGCTTGTCGAAATTCCAATTTGTTCAAAAGTTATGCCCAACGGTTTCTTTGGGTTTCCCCCTTTTAATAGTGTGTTTGGACATGCCCACCACTATTTTTTTTTTTTCAATAGAAACACCAAAGTTACCCATTTCCCAAATTTGACCAGGAATCCAAATCTGTGGTCTCCGTTTCACGAAATACCTGTAACTCTTTTAAAATGAAACAATTTTGAAAAAATGACCTATTTGGCTTCAAAATTTAAATTTCCGACCGATTTTAAAAAAACCCGGGCCCAAATTTTCCCCAAAATTAGTTTTTCTTTAACAGAATTCAACGCGATCACGAAATATGTATGGCACTTTGCAAATTCAAATTAGTTCAAAAAATTATGCCCAACGGTTTCTTTTTAAAGTTTTCCTTTTTTCAATATTCTGTTTCAGTGACATGCCCACTACTATTTTTTTTCCCTAGAAACTTACCAAAGTACCCACACTCGAAATTTGACCAGGAACCAAATTGGCCTGTTTCACGAAATTTTGTAACTCTTTTTAAAAATTAAACACCTTTTTAAAACGACCTATTTGGCTTCAAAGCCAACTTACCGATCAAATTTTAAAACCCCGGGGGTCATTCGAACAGGCCGCCCCCAAACCCCAAAACACTTTTAAAAAAATTCCCTGCGATTGTTAGAACTCGAATTTTTCACTTTTTTAATGCATTTCTAACAAAAATTTCAGAAAACACCGAAAAAAAAAAAAAAATTTTAATTGCGGAATTATCCTTTTTTAAGTGTTTGCTTTCATATGGGCTTAATTTTTAAATTTTTTTTTCCCTTGGTTTTTTATATTTTTTTTTCTTTCCCCCACTTCACCAAACTTTGTTTTTCTTGCACAGAATTCAACGCTGATCACGATTATGTATGGCGCTTGTCGAAATTCCAATTAGTTCGTTATGCCCAACGGTTTTTTGAAATTGTGCCCTCTTTTAATAGTGTGTTTCAGTGACATGCAAACCACTTTTTTTTTTACAATAGAAACTGACCAAAGTTACCCATTTTCTCGAAATTTGACCAGAATCCAAATCTGTGGTCTCCGTTTCACGAAATACCTGTAACTCTTTTTAAAAAGAAAAATTTTTTAAAACCACCCCCGGCTTAAAGCCAATTTACGACCGATTTTAAAACCGGCCAATTCTCACCAAACTTAGTTTTTTTGAACAAAATTTAACGCTGATCACGAATATTTTGGATTTTAAATTCAAATTAGTTCAAAAAGTTTTGCCCAACGGTTTCTTTGAAAGTCTTTCCTTTTTCAATATTTGTTTTAGTGACATGCCCACCCACTATTTTTTTCCCCAGAAACTTACCAAAGCCCATTTCACTCGAAAAGACCAGGAATCCAAATCTGGTCTCCGTTTCACGAAATTCCTGTAATTTTTTAAAATGAAACACCTTCTTGAAAAACACCTATTTGGTTTGAAAGATTTTACCGACCGATTTTAAAAACCGGGTGTCATTCGAACGAGAGGCCGCCCCCAAACCCAAAGATTTTTAAAAAAAATTACCCCGGGTTATTAGAACCGAGTTATTGCACTTTGTAAGATTTCTATGACAAATTTCAGAAAAACACCGAAAAAAAAATAAAAATTTTTTTTTGCGGTTTTATCCTTTTTGAAGCGTTCGTCTTTCATAGGGGTTAATTGCGACAAATTTCTTTTCCCTGCGTTTGATCTTTTTGTCTTCTCCACTCCCAAACCTTTGTTTTTCGCACAGAATTCAGGCTGATCAAAAGAATATGTATGGCGTTTTTCGAAATTCCAATTGTTCAAAAGTTATGCCCAACGGTTTCTTTTTAAATTGTGCCCCTTTTTAAAAAGTGTGTTTGGACATGTCTACCACTTTTTTTTTTTTTTTTCAATTGAAAATTGTTCCCTTTTCCCAAAAATT
>BMAV01008337.1:0-115252 GCA_019973955.1 Trichonephila inaurata madagascariensis
TCCATAATTGATCTAATTTTACGTATAAAGGAATGGTTTACCTCATCAAACCAACATCTCTACTGGGCCCAAACCCCCGTCCCTTTTTCGTCCCCTAGAACTAAGGCAGGCTGTTTCGATTTTTACTCACAGTCTACCATTTTATATTCCGTAAAACCCGGCGTAAAACCCCTACTTTGAACAAAAAAAACGATTGAAATGGGGGTGCGTGTTATCGCGGGGTATAAAACAATATCTTTAAAATAAAAAAAGATAGAGCGAAAATTTTTTCTTTTTACCTATCGAAGACTGTTTTTTCCCATCTACCGCATTATGTTTTCTGCATTTTTTTCATGCAATATTTTTTTTGGATCACTACATTAAAAATTTAAAGGGGATATACAAAAAAAATACCAACTTTGGGAAATTTAATCGTTGGTTAATTAAAAGACATCCGAAAATTAATTATATACCTTTCTTTTAAAATAAATAGTCAAGCTTTTTCTGGTTTCTTCATTCAAAAAAAATAAGACATTTAAATTTTTGACTTAATATTTTTTGGGGAAAAAAATGATAATCTTTGGAACCCCTAAAAACCAATTTCGTAAAAAACTATTCGCCTTCCCGCTGAAATGCTCAGACAGAACCCCGGCTACTTGACCCGGGTTTTTAAAGAATATTCCGTAAGTATCTTCAGAATATTCATAAAGATGGTCATTCTATGTAATTTTAAAGTGACTGGTACGTATAAGTACCGTCGGTAGATAAAGGGTTAAATAAAATGACATACCTTATGAACTAAAAGAGTTCTAGCTCTTGAAATATGCTATTATTTCATATATATAAGTCGGAAATAATACCTCGAATCAATTACTTCAAAACATAAGAGCAACTAACATTTCAGATTTCTTCGTAAGAAACGGGGTGCGCGTTATACGGCGAACATACGTAAAAATTTAAAAATGCAGCTTGAATGTATAAGTGCGCATTATACGCCGGATTTTACGGTAAGTTGAAAGAGGATTTTTTTATTTAAAAGGATTTCCTTGTTCTAACGTAAATTCTGTGATAAACGCATCGTGAAAAATGCACAATTCCGTTACAAATTTGGTGATATCTTGAAAACGCGGCTCATTTTCGTCGGGTAGAAGTTCCGATTGAATTTTATATCTACACGCTAATTCACCTCTCCAGCGGTAACGCATTTATCGAAATAGGTGGGAAATGTCTCGCGCTTCCTTAATACGTAACAACTTTTTTTAAAACAAAGAATTGTTAAATCAGATTTAATACTCATAATTATGCCATTCAACACTGAGATCCAATAGAATGAATATTCTTTATGCATTCTACATCTCGAACCTGTATGCACTTGAAACATATTTTTTACTATTCATCTTGCATTAATAAGGGTAATTTAGAGACAAAGCTTTGTTCAATTTAAATGATAAAAATTTTTTTTAAAAAAATGTCACCGAGAATGTCATTTCACTTATTTGATTATTTTTTAAAACTAAGAAAAAGATAAATTGTTATTGAAAATAGACAAATATGGCAAAAATAGGCTTTTTAATCTGTTCTAAATCCATATGTATAAAGGAGAAAAGTGACACACTCATCACGAAACCTCCTAAACTAGTAGACCTACGGATATGAAATTTGACAAGCATGTTTCCTACATTGAGTAGAGTGTTACGTGAGAATGGTTTTCGGAATTAGAATTCGAAGGAGGGGGTTGCGATGTGTAAAAGATAAACATTCCCGTTTTTGAACTATTAGACCCTCAGAATTGAAAATTAGCCAGTATGTTTCTTTTGTTGAATAGAGATCATGCTAAGAAAGGTTTCATGGAAATCGACTCCTTAAAGGGTTATAAGAACGTTTTTTTTTTTTTAGGTGGGAAAAAAATTAACGTTTTTGAACTATCAGATATACAGATTTGAAATTTGATAAGTCTTTCTTTTGTTGAATAGTCGTAGAAGAAATAAATTTTAGAAATTTGAGTTTTTTAGCAAGCAAGATCTATAAGAATTTTTTTCAATGTATTTACAAGCATAATGGTAAAAACTCGATATCATTAACTTAAAAACAGTATACATAATCATACAACCCCACGAAATACCCAGCGATACGGGCGGGTAACATCTAGTAGCTAAAATGTTTGTATTTTTGAACCTTTAATTTTTTATATGAGTAAAAACTTTTAAACTGAAAAATTAAAAAGTCAGATTATATTCATTGTATTACATCTTGTGAAATACATTGAAAATCGCTTAACATGAAATTGAGAGACTGAAATATACTTTCGTGTTGAAAGAATTTCGTGCTAAAAAAGATATTGCATAAAAAAAATATCAACAAAATTATGCTTATTGAAGTTTATTTTATTTTACATCGATATGTGTATATATATTGTTATGCAATAAAAAATCAAGGAAACAAACACATCTGGCCGTAAGAAATTAAAAGATAATACAACATTTTCAAACTTTTTATTAAAAAACAAAGCATTTATTCAGTTTTTGGAAAATAATCTCATAGTTTTCTTTCAATTGCATTTTATAGCTTCAAATTGTCAACAAATTGCTCGATATTGTCGTGCTCGTCGATTGCTTGAGTTATGTTAATCATTTCATTTTCATCGTCGGAATCTGCATCAATGATATTTTTTTAGCTTTGAACAAACTCCAAAATATGTTTGAGGGGCCATAATTGAGGTTATATCCACATTATCTATTGCAATGAATTCTTTCGATAATACAATAAATAGGACAGTCCAATCCGGCTGATATTTTCCCTATTTCGTTCATTCTCAGAAGGGAAATGTTTTCGTGTTCGGTGGTTTTCGTTTCGTTTTAAGAGAAAAATAAATGTATGAAAATGCATAATACTTTGTCGAGACCATTGTATTATCTGGTGTTAACCAGTATTTCTTAAGAATTTTTGCCTTAAACGTATTTGAATTTTATAAAAAAAAATTACCGAAAATAACTTTTATAAAAGAGGACATCTTTCTCTTGAAAAAAAGCTATAAAATGTTAAAATTATTATCTATTCAAGAGGATGCATATATTTTATAATAATTCATATCTCCAGACAAATAATTAATTCAGTCATGTTATCCTTTCTCATGGAAATCAGCTGCGGAAAACAAAAGTCAATAAACTTGTTTTGAAATAAACATTTTTCGAAAATGAAGTAATGTGAAACTTTGCAATGAAATCTAGTTGTGTGACAGAGATAAATTCCCAAGTTCTCCAAGTTCTATGTTTAAAAAAGACTTCTCATTCTCTAAAAGCATCGTAGTTGAAACCCGATATCAGAAATTCTATTCAGTATAATCACTGAAATTTAATACGATTGATTTTTCTTTTACAAATCAGAATTTTGAATTGCAAATGAATTTTTATAAAATTGATAGAAGTAATTTAAAAACATTAAGGTGTCGAAATACCTATTTTTTGTTATTGTTTTATTTATTCAAGACTACTTTTCTCAAAAGTGTAAAAAATATTCCTAACCTACAGTCACTGAATTTGGCTAGAAATTGAAAATTAATACGCTTATAAAGAAATTGAATCGTGCACATATAAATTTAAAGTAGGATATTACACAATAAAATCTTCATGATAAATGGTGAAATTAAAATGTGCAGTTTATATTTTGTAAAAAAATAATCTAAATTATAAATTATATGTAAAATGAATTTCTGAATACATAAATTTTTTTTATATGCATGTATTAAGGTGAACCGAAAACTCTTTTTCAGCATTTCTAAGCCTACCTAAGTGGAAAAAATGTTTTATGGCATATAAATAAAGGAGAAAAAATAAGAATAAATTTCAATGTTAAGTGCTGCTACAAGTGGAATGAAGTTTAAGTATTTGAGCTTTTAAAAAAAATCAAATTAATATTTGTGAAGATGAAATAGGCATTTTATAGGGAACACATTCCAAATAGTTACCAGAAAAAAATCCAAATAGTTATCAGGTACACTTACAGCTTCCTAAGAATTAAATTTTAAAAATATGCCTACTGTCGAAATGACAATACACTATAAAGCGGAATGCAGAAGAAAAACCTTGAAACGAATTGATTCTACGGTGCGTGATGAGATAATGCAATGTTGCAATGCACATTGTACTACTCAATGCTCACTTATCAATTATTATCGCTTTTAGTTATTTATATTGTAGAAAATTAATTATTTTATGAATAATCTCTTAACCATAAATCTTTTTCCATTTTTTTCTAAAATTTCAACAACTTTGTTGAAGTATTAATTTTTGAAGTTAATTTATTATTTTTTTTTCTCTTTTAATCTCCACACTATAGAACAAGTGTCAGACCTCAAAAGATTTTGAACTCAAACGAACAAGGTTTAACTTTTAGGTGGTCCGCAAAAAATTTTTTCACAGAAAAAGTAAGTTTATTTTGTTGTCAATATATTATATTAAATATAAATATATATGTTAACAAAAAAATAATGTTTTACGTCCTGGACACTTGACATCTCTTCTCTGCTACTATCTTTCCTACTTCGGGAGAAATTTTGTTATTTTATTATATATTATTGTGTATCGATATATTGGTTGAGCCACACAAAAGTGTTAATTGTGGGCCGCGAGTTTGCCATATAGAATATTTTTTCCTCAGAGGTAGGTTCCGACTGATAATTTTTTTCTCTATACAACCGTTATCCAACTTGGTCTGCGTGTAATAAAGTAAACGCTGTTGTAGTTAGACGGTGAACACAATTAAAAAAATAAAGGAATTATTTATTAAACTATCCGTCGCATAGGTTTTATTTTGCCTTTTTCAGGTACCGTAAAATCCGACGTATAACGCACACTTTTAACACAAAAAATGAGATTGAAATTTACGGGTGCGCGTTATTCGCCGGTTATGAAAATGATAGCATCAAAAAAAAAAGAAAAAAAAAAGATGAGCATAAGGAAAATTAAACTTCTACAAAAAGATCGGAATACTACATATTTGAAAGAAATGACATGCCTAAATGAAGTAAGTTAAAAGGTTCCGATTCTAATAGTGCATTATTTTTTCAAAATCCCGGAATAAAAACTCGAATAAATGACTTAAAAACATGCGAACATTGTACATGCATACTTCTGGTTCCTTTTGTAAAAAAAGAGGGAGGGGGCGCGTTATACGGCAAATATACCTAAAAATTAAAAAATACAGCTTGAAAGTATGGGTGCTCGTTATTCGCCGAATTTTGCGGTAATTTAAAAAGGGAATTTTGAAATTTTATGAAGTTTTAAATCAGAGTTAAGGCATGACGATACTGATGGTCAAACACTGCAGTGTGCGACTTACTTGGCAAATGTCAGTTGCTGAAAAAGCGCAAAGTGAGCGCTGGAAAGGCATACAAGAAAAGAGGTTCCCCCCTAATTCTAATTCAGTATTCTTCTAATTCAGAAATTATTTTACGGCTTCAGATGCTATAGGGTTGAACAATTTTGTATCTACAGAGTTAAATGTACAATGACGGGATGCTGAGAGGCGTAAAAAAAGTTTCATGCCCTTTCAGATATGAAAGTTATTTCTGAATTGAGATAAGCGGGGTTTCTAAAATTTTTGAGGAAACTGAATTTAATGTAAAAGTGTAATGTAAAAATATGCATATTTTTTTGTTTAAAATTGTTAAAATTAATTTCCGAAGAATATTTAGAAAGTTAGAAGCAGATTATTTTAGAAATATTTTAAAAAAATACATATTCTTTAAAAGTATACGAGACATTATTTATTGTATTGTAAGACCTGTATTAAGTGTTTGATTATTTTTTTCATTTAAAGAATAACAATTATAGTTAACGACCTTTTAAGGACTTTATAAGCTCTCAACTTCTGATTGAAAAGTTTTTTGCCTTTAAAATAAAATATCTGCTACTTTTCTTTGTTAAATCTTTTTTTTATATCTTTGCTAATTATATAATATCTGATACGTACTCTTAAATGCGTTGCTGACATGCATTATTTATAATGAAGGAGAATGTTTGCTTCTACGGTAGAAAAATACACGGAAAAATAACTGCGGGAAGCATTATAAACTTTATTATTGACTTTTGATTAGTTGCAACTTTAATTAATACACTTAAAATTTATCTTTAAAGCAACTGAAAAATTGTTTCGTTTTTTTTTTCTTCACATTAATTATTTAGGTGTTAATAGATAAATCATAGAAAAATTTAGGAAAAACAAACATTCTTTACTATTATTTTTTGAATGTGCTCAGGAAATTTAACTATATTTCCAGCTGTGTCAAGGTAAAAATAAATAATAACTCAAAAGTTAATTAAAATGAGGCATCAATTGCAGCAAACAGATAAATAAAACCATACGCTAATTTTAAAATGGGTTTAAAAACTTTCCGAAAAAAAAAACATCTTTCGTACATTACACAAACCATAATAATAAAATAGCCAAAATAAAATGCAACCATTCTATTTGTCACTTAAACTTTTCGTTAAACATCGCCCCAACCCTCAACACCAGAAGGGTTTCTCGAAATTTTATTCTACTTCCCTCCCCCCTCCCTCAAGCCAAATGTGATTATGTTGGCGTAAAATAAAATTTGTTCGACGCATCTCTTCAAGTATTCTCTAAAAAGGGGGAGTTCTTTGGTTTTCATTTTCCAGCAGAAGGACCAAAGTCAGAATTGGATACGAAGTTCCGTCACATTTGGAATAATTTGCGTCTTGCATGGAAGGCCTTTGTAAAAGAGGAGATGCATACTTAGTGTTGGGTTTGAAGAGAAGAATAGATTTTCTTACACAGGAAGTTTTCTGGCTGCAGGATTCTTTTATTTGTACCAGTATGAGAGTTTTCAGAGCTGTCTTGTGTAACATACTTGTTATTTGCTTGTGCAAATGTTTCGTTTTCCCCATTTCGTATGGTTTGGTTGAAATAAACATATTCTTGTGTTAGCACGATATGAAAAATGGTACATGCATTTTCGTTACATTTGGAATTTTTTTTAAATGACTTTTTTTTTATATCACGTAAATAATTATTAAAATCGTTTGTGAAAAGTTAGCCTGTAATTTACGTAAGCATACAATTTTTTAAAACTTTAATTATGTTTGTTCTCTTCTGAAAAACTGAATTCCATCAAAATTTTTAGAATTCTATTTTTCAGAAAGAAACTCTAAAAGCTTTCCTTTTGGAAAATGGGGGATGAATAGTATAAACATTTTCTTTTAAGGTATCCGACTACTTGCGACAACTTTTTTTTGAAAAAAATGAAGATATGGGAATTTTTTAGATTTTAGGTTTATATAGTCTATTTTAAGCAAAAATCGTAAAATTGAAACAGAAAAATTATTATTAAAATAAAACAAAATGTGTACAAAATTACATAAACGTGGGGCCTCGCTCTGTACAAAAATTTTTCGAACAAATTCTCAATTTTAATGTGTTACCAATAGTTTTCGTGTTGCTTTATAGTCTGACGTTTATATACACTCACTCACATATTATCAGAAATAAGTATAAGAAAATTTCATGAAAGCTTGTGATGTGAAATAGAAAATAGTACGTGTTTTTAGAGTATTTCTTATTGGTTACATTTTGCTTCACACAATTCTTTTTAAAAAGTCAATTATTAAAAAATAGTTGATTCTACCTTGCTTACGAATATAATTAGATATTTTTTTTAAAAATTGTACTTCCTAAAAAATATAATTTTTTGAAAGATTTTTTTTTTTAAAATTTTGCTCTGAATGTAATTTTTTTAGCAGCTTTTCAATGTGTTTTGGAACTTTTTAAATTCATATTAGTATAAGTTTTTTTTAGATACCTTTCTATAAGGTTCTTTCTTTTTCATTGAATGCATTTCTCTTTTATTATTGGAAATGGGCATGATAAAAGAAATGAGCTTTTTTATTATATATATATATATATATATATTTATTTAAAAAATTGAAATAGGAAGCAGCATGCACTTTTTCTGTACCTAAATTTAAAAAAGTACTTTTTTTCATTCGTTACAGATGCCTTTCAAACATTAGTTTGCCTTCAGAAATTTCACGTAAAAAAAGAAGTAAGATAACCAGAATGGATGTTTTTTCATGATATGAAATGGAAAACTTTTGTTTCTTCCAATTTGTTTAAAAGAAGATTTTTAATTAATACGTACAAGACGCACCGAAGGAAGATCTATTTCTTTAAATAAACTTTAGTTCGTTATTCGCTTTAAAAGAAATAGTAAACAAAACTGAAATATAGAAGGAAAGGTTTTATAATCATTATATTTTTTTAATTAACAGAGACTATTTAATAATTATTTGGCTTCTAAACTCTGCTGAATCGAAGAGCAAGCATTATTCGTTTTAATATTTTCTTCGGTACAGGATAATTAAAAGCTCCAAATACAAGTTGGTGAGGGGGGGGGGCGAGTGAATGTTTATTAATGTCGCTCTCTAAAGCAAAACAAAGGCTATTGTAGATGAACGTCGTAATTGTGCACTGCAGTCAATAGAAGAGGACAACACCTGCGTGTGGTGCTGGGGCTATCCTCGTTCTCCTAACTTCTACACCACCGCTATCTTAAAGACTTTGCTTCAATGTCCAATAAGTGGAAAATAAAGACTTGCTCTCCAAATAAGCAACATTTCTTAAAAAATTATGGTTATTCGCATTTTTAAAAATGCTACAGATATCTTCAAAAATATTATGATTTTGTATTCGTTCGTTGCATAAACTTCTTCATTCCTCTTTAAATAATTTTGGAAGCAGATGTTTCAGAATTTTTCTTGTATGTTAGAAGTCAAAGTGTTTGATCACAGAGCCGCTTTAATTAAATTTTTTTAATTTAAGTTAATTATTTATTTTTTGTTGCTGAAATCGTGCTTAAGCTTTTTCTAGCAAAATTCAACGAATACAAACAATTTGCTATTTTTTTCTTGATAAGAATAGTTTTTAATTATCAAGAGATTTTTTCTTGCAACAAACGTGTAAGTAATTTTTTTAAGAAGTATTTTTTGGTAAAATGTATGCAATGTGGTTCATAATAAAGAAAAAAGTCTATTTTATTCGATTTTTTAATTCGAAATTTTAATTAAACTGCTCAAGAACCATGGCACTGCAGAGTAATTATCTTCAAAAATTTCAAAACCAGTTTTTCATGATCTCTTATTCGTTTTTTTTTTTGTTTTGTTTTTGTTGTTGTTATTGTTGAAATGTGTGGTTGTTTACGTTAATAGAAAAAATATAAAGTAGAAACCTGATAGTTAAATGATGTATGTTGATTCTAATTTAGATAAATTATCTGTAAATTTTTAATAATTTATATACAGTGAAAATATCACTTAACACGAAATCATGAACACTTAATCACTCACTAAACACGAAATATCACTTAACAAGGGACTGAGACATTTTTTTGTGTAAAAAAATTTCTTGTTAAAGAAAATTGCAAAAAAAACAAACATATATCAACTATATTAAGTTTATTAGAGTATATTTTACTTACATAGATATGTACATATGCATATATTTAATAATAATCAATGAAACAAAAACATTCATAAGAATTTAATGAAATTTAATACCACATTTTCAAATTTTTGAAAAAATCAAAAACATTTATTGAGAGTTTGAAAAATCTATTTTTCATTGCATTGTTTTTTTTTAGAATCAAACTGTCAACAAATTGGTCTTTATAGTCCATTTTGTTATTCATTTCACCATTGGCATATGCTTCAAAATAACTACGTATACATTTTATGATATTCCTTATTTCAGATGATGTTTGAACAGGAGCTGCATTTTTTCATTTCATTTTCACCGTCGGTATCTGCATCAATGATATTTTTTGAGCTCTTTGAACAAACTCCAAATTGCCTTTGTCTTCCATAATTGGGGCTGTTCTCACATTATCATCATCTACTGCATTAAATTCTTTCGATAACACAATAGGGCAGTCTAATCCAGCTGAAGTTTTCCGTATTTTGCCTATTCCTCACGAGGGAAATATTGCAGCAGGAGGACGCTTGAACCGTGATGCAGCATAAATGGATATTTCATGATATGTTTAGTGTCACTTTGTGATTAGAATACATGCATAAAATTGCTTGCCAATATCTTACAAAAATATTATTTAAATGGTTAATATTTTGGTTGTAGCCAACTTGTGAATGGCTCCAGCTTGTGAAAATGCTTATAATATTTTGCGCCTAGCTTGCGCTCATGTTTGGCAGAGCTCAACCAGAAGTTTTGAAAAATTCACAATATTTTCAGAGTTACCACCTCACAATTGAAATAATTATTGGCGTTTTTCTTAAAATTGCCCTCTGTTGTCGTAAAATATGGGTAAACCCACTTCCTGAGTTATATATTTCCAAAATTCTAGTTGAGCTCTGTAGAGAGGTCTGAGCTATATACAGGCGTAAATATTATTTACACAGAAGCATTTTTCACAAAAGGAGAACATTTGGGAAATGATTATTCTAAGTTCATTTTTTGTTAAATAACTTTTGTTGTCAAAATGTCCTTAAAACAGTTTTATATACATTTTCTAATCTAAGTGACACTAAATATCATGAAAATTATCCATTTATGCACTTTTTTAAAATCACGGTTCCGAACGTAGTCGGATACCTTAAGCGACTTTTTGTTTCGTGTTAAGAGAAAAAAATGCATTAAAATACATATTAGTTTTGCGGGACCGTTGTATTTCGTGTTAACCGATATTTCATGTAAAGCGTTTTCGCGTCAAACGTATTTCGCTGTAACCTCAAAGGCAACTAATAGTATAGTAATGGTAGATAAAAAGTAATACAATGATCATATATTTCTCAGAATTATAAATAACAGCTGTAAAATTTTTACTTTTAGTGTACATGTATATTCCTTAAAATTACGCTACACAGTTTAAAATACACGACTTTGAACACACTTCCGATTACAAAATATCATACGTCGTATAAAATAATAAAAAAACTAATTTTAATGCTTTATATTTCAAGATTCTCTGCCTTCGAGTAAAGATGGGGTAGTTATAAACCGAGGCAGAGAAGACAATGATACTTAATAGTTAAATCTTTTCTTAAATTACTTTTCTTGGTATTTGGTAAAATTAAGAGAAACAACATTTTTAGCTTGTATTATGCAAAGTTAGTGAGCATCTGAAGTAACAGACATTTCAACGAAATCAAAAATATACAACAATTTTAATACTCTGAAAAGCAAGTAAAATATTAAATGTGGTAACCCATTTCACAAAATTCTTTTTAAATAAACGCAGTTTCTTAGAAAGTTAAAAAGTTGTACTCTTATTCCTAACGGCACCGTTTAATTGGCGTCATAAAGTAAATCTCTGCAGGTATACTTTGATTCATATTTTGCTTTCTTCAACTTTAAAGTTGGTAGCTACAGATAAGGACTTCACACTTTCCAAAGTATGCAGTAGTAATTTTTGCCATTTCAGATAATGGTACACGTAATACAAAGATAATGGAAAGATAAATAGAAGTTGTAAAATCTGTGGAATAGAAGCGAATACGTTTAATCTTGTGAAAGAAAATACAGTTAGTAAAAAAGAGCATTTTTTTTCATAAATGATCTGGTGCTTATTTTTATATATATTAAGAGAAATTTGAAAATCAAAAATGTTCTCAAACGATAGAGATTTTAAAAAAATGCTAAACTTCAAAGTGAATATTAGAATATAAAATGAATCCAGCCGGTTACATTAGATTTTTAGTCCATCAAAATAGTTTTCACAGTTTTGGTTTAAATGGTTTCTTCAACAATGAAAAAAGTTCGAATTCTAGCATTTTTCTTGTATTGTAACTCGGATCGAAAAAAAATACAAATCATTTTTTTCTCTTTCATTTCTAGTGGTATGAGAAATGCTATAAACATTCTCAAAGCAAGAAATTCTGTATGAAAAAAAAAACTTTTTAAAAGCGTTACTGTAATTTTTTGTTTTTCCGATTAACACACGAAACATATTTTACTGATTTTTATAAGTTTGTTAAAAGGGGACCATATGCGAGTTGATAATTCAACACGTTAGAGTGGTGGCGCGGGGCACAAAGTCACCCCAGGCTCACGAAATCTTTAATTCTAAGAAAATTGTTTGTTTGTTAGAGTCACCCCAGGCTCACGAAATCTTTAATTCTAAGAAAACTGTTTGTTACAGTCACCCCAGGCTCACAATCTTTAATTCTAAGAAAATTGTTCGTTTGTTACAGTCACACCCCAGGCTCACGAAATCTTTAATTCTATGAGAATTGTTTGTTTGTTACTAACGGCCCCTTCTCAGTATTCTCTTATATGACAGTCTTCATGGGAACTAAAATGTATTTTGTAGTGTTTTAAAAACAAAATCTGTTTTATGTGTAATCCATATACTCTGGTTATATGCAAAAAAAAATAAATTAAAAACTATTAAATCAAACATTTTTGCATAAATCACATACCTATCCCCTTAAAATATGACTGAGAGTAAAAGAATTCTGCGTTTTTAATTTCTTACTAGATAATTTTTTTTATATTTCTAATTAAAGTACACAAATCTCTTTAAATTGGACTCATTATTTATTTCTATAACCGTATCACTTTATTACTCTCAATAGAAATATGCAGCTTAGTCTGAATTATCTTTCACGCCACAAACTTTTACAGCCATTCACTCACTCAATAAAAATATATTACTCTTTTAAATCGCATTAATTCTCACTCCAACTACTTAATTCTAATCTCTTTAATAGTTAGCGATTTCATAACTTCCCAATTTAATTAAACCAGTAAATATTTTTTTCTTCTTCTTAAGAGTCTTCTTGAGTCTTTTAAGACTCGCTTAAAAGAGAGGAACTTAAACCAATAACTTTCAAAACTTTTCTCGCCATTTTTCCGCGCCAATGCTTATCAGATATTCATGCTAATTAATCATCATTCCAAGTAGTAACTCAGCACTTTTGTACATCACAAATGCTCGATTGCCGCTAATTCTCTCTTTGGATGGGTAGGGACCGGATTCCAGCGATTAGCGGAAGTAAAAAGATCCGGATACTGCGTTTATTGTGGTGGATGTATTGAAAAGCCGACAGAGAGATGCGGAGGTATAAAGAAAGATGTGGTCGAAAAATCGGAAATCAGATAGGACATGAAAAGAAAGAGAGCGAAAAAAAAGTTGGAGATCTTTTCCCGATGGTGCTTACTGCTTTTGGGTTAGATCATGAGATTGTTGGGTAAGGTAGTGTGGGTATGGGTCAGATGGAGGAAATGATGAAAGAGAGAGCTTCGGCAGAGGACGAGAAGAATAGGCTCTATGAGTAATGTTCTTCTAATGGAGGTAGGGCTTTGAGGAATGTTTTTGTGATTTTTTTTGGAGATAAGTATATGATTTTGTTGTTGTTTACTGAATTTAGTATGGGATTGCATGTCAGTAAACATGCTAGGAGAAATTTTCCAGTTATAACAATCTGTTGTGAAATTCTAGTTGTAGTTGAAGGAAGTATAAAACTAGGTAGTGAAGATTTAATAAGAAAATTATAAATTAACCAAAATTCTTTTTTCATGAGATTAGTTTTTACTCTTCGTCAAAGAAGTTTGTGATCGCCTTAGCTCATTGGTTATGGTCACGAACTCGTGGTGGGCGTATCATGAGTTCGAGTCCCATTTCCACTGATGACCCACTGTGTAAAGGAGCTGATGCATGTTAAATCTATCGAGGCTCAGTCCTCCCGTCAACGTAGTCAGCGGTTTTTAAGCTGTGGTCCGTGGACCCCAGGGGGTCCGGGGAGTCTCTCATGCAACGTTGAGATTTTCCTCTTTTACAAACTCTGAAAGACCTCGTGGAAAAAATTGAAAGATGTGCCATACTAGACTAGATCACTTAATTGTTCCCGATGAAAAACTACCAAACTTGTATTTTGGTCAAGGTGATTAAGTCGGGGAGAGATATTCAAAATCTTGGGGGGTCTACGATGTCACGCTGATACATAAAAGGAGGCCGTGGCTGACGAAGTGTGTTAGTTGAAGGAGTCACAAAGAAGTAGAGCAGTCAGAAAACCTTGTTGGGTAATAAATCCGATTTTTTTTTGTTATTTATTGCATTTTTTTTGTGTGTAATATATCAAATATATATATAAGAATAAAGTTCTATAAATTCAATCATAAAGATTGAAAGTCAAATTTTGGTAATAATTAAGTTAAGAAATAAAACAAAATGGGAAAATTATTACCATTTTAACATTTTTGGAAATGTAATAAATCTGGCTTTTTGACCTAGGATTTCAGAGTAAAAACTTCGAACGAGGGTTCATTTGACTTGTCTCTTATCTTCTAGGTATTCTCGTTTTCATAAAATATGAAACTAAAAAACACGAATATTTTTAATGGGAATGAGGACTAAGAATGATAAAAATTAAAACTTTAGCTCATTAACACAATGACAATTCTGAAATATTGATTTTAATGTTTGTACATCAATAATGAGAGAGAGAGAAAAGACACACACGCTATATGTTTCCAAAAAATAAATCCCGATTTTTTTTAAAAAAAAGTTTTACATTGTTTTTTAATAAATACTTTTATAGTTTTTTGTTACTCAAAACATAAAATGTTTTCTTTAAAATTGTGTTTTTTAATTAATATTTTTATTTAAGACTGGATGAAAGAATTTGGCATGCAGAAATTTGGATTGGACCATAAACGGGGAAAAATTTCAGCTTTCTTCAGCGTTCTTTTTTGAGATAAATACTCCACTTAAATTGCTTTTTTCAATTTTGAAATTTAAAATAAATTAGTAAAAAAATGAATATTTCAAGTGCGAATAATTTTTACAACAAAAATTGTAACTTTAAGGTTTGGAGAATATTTTCAGAGTTTGAAATATAAGTAGCACTTTCAAAACATGAAGTATTCGTGTCTAAAAAATTTAATGTAACGATGCCTAACACAAAAAAAGTCTAAAAATGACCGAAGAAGAGAACAATATTAATATTTTTTGCTAAAAATAAATAATTGCTTCTAATAATACATTTTATGTTAAGTCGTATCAAAATTAATCTTAATTTCAGGCCTAAATAGGACTTTCAATATAATAAAAAAAATAAACCTAGAATTTTCAGAAATTGTCTCTAATTTTTTTTCTATTTGATTTTGGAATTTTTATTTACTAGTTTTTTTCTTAAATCCAGTCATTTTTAGAAAACTGTATTAAAACCTTCAAAGACATGTTTTTTTCCTAATTTTTTTTATAAACTTTCCATTTAAAATAAACATTCTCACCCCTGAGAATTTAAAAAAAAATCGCACATATTTTAATAAATTGAGATACAAATTGCCCTTAAAACGTTTCTTGTACTTTACTGAGAGTTTATATGAATTTTAATTTGTTTGTTACTTGAAGTGATAAGTATATCATTTAGATTTTTGCTGAAATTTTTCATATAATCTTATATTATATATATATATATTATTATTATTATAATTATTATATAATATAAATTTTACTCGGTAATTACCTTCATTACAGTATAATTGTTACAGATTTATTTTTTTTGAAGAAAAAAATTTAAAATAAGAACTTTTTTTAAAGTATCCGAACTACCCTAAAATTATGATTTTTTTCAAAAATTGACATTTCTTTTTTTATGATTTTATTTTATAAGACATCTTATTAGCTTAATAAAAATACCAAGTTTTTTATTTTCCATTTACTAGAACAAAATATACAAGCGTTTTAGTAAAAGCAGGTGCCATAACTTTACACAAGTAGTCAAACTTTAAAATGCTTTTTACTCGAAATGTGTTTTTTTTTCGAAATTCTCAAACGGGGACAGCGATTGCTCAAAAAGTTTGAAAAATAATTTGCTGTGTGTGCAATTTTTTGTGTGTGTTCTGTATACGAGTACAAGTGTTTTGACCTTCAGATTTATCAATCACTGTTTTATTTCAAAATTTACAGTCCTTTATGTGAATATAATCACTGTTTTCTTAAGCAATTTCATATAATCACTAAGATAAAGGTGTAATCTGTTTTTGTAAAAATTAAAATATCTCTTATCCTGAAGGTCATTTCAAACATGAATAATAAAATAACACATCAAAAATTGAAAAACTGAGAATTTGTTCATAAAATCTTTGTACAGAGCGGGCCCCGTTTATGCAATTTTCTTTACATTTTCCCCAGTTTTTTCCCATTTTAATAATAATAATTTTTCTTTCTGTTTTCAATTTTAGGATTTTTGTTCATAAAATATACTAAATAAATTTAAAAATCACAAAAAAATCCCCTTATCTCCATTTTTTCAAAAAAAAGTTGTCACAAGCAGTTGGATACCTTAAGAACCGGTATTTTTAATCTAAAAAATTTTACATAATACTTTCTCATTAATTCCGCATTTAAAATTTCCTGATAAAATGAAATAAAGAAGATACAGAGATTCACTTGCGCCAAACTAACTTAAGGGTTGCTGAAAGATTAATATCATGAAGTTAAAATTAAAAAATATTTGAAAGAATAAAATTATTTATTTTTTTGCAGAAATAGCCAAATTTGGTGTGTAAAATATATTGTATTTTACTAAATTTTCATCTAGATTTCTGTTTTACTTCAATCCGTTTTTTATTTAATGTGGAATTTAATTTCACACAGTCGAATTTATTTAGTTCCTTTTCTTTCTAAAAATTATATTTCTTCAAGAAACTAAGATTGTTTCTAGTAGATAACATTAAATGAATTTAAGACGTTTATAGCGAAAATTATAAGCACTAAAATCATTTCTCTGACATAAAAGTTTGGTCAAGGCCAACATTTTCGTCACTTGCTTTCAATACTTTCCTTCTTTGATTGTCCTTTATTGCTAGAAAGTTGTGGGGCTATTTCGCTAAAGCTAAGTACATCATCAGAAGGAAATAACTTTTCTTTAGAAATAAATTCGTTTCCAAAAAGATGACAAAGAAATCGAAAACGAACATTTTAGACGAAGTTATAAAGTTCCCAACCAAATGAATATAGTTCTTTGACGGTACGATTCTTTTTTTTTCTCGTTACTAAAAGGAAACTTTCTATGGAATTCTTTTTTAAAAATACTTTTTGTTCAATATATAGGGAGAACCAAAAGTCTTATCCTGATTGTAAATATTTAATTGTGCTCAAACTACTATAATGAGGTTGATTCATGCGACGTCATAGTCACATGATAGTGAAAGCCACGGGATTCTAGCCAATCAATTTCAAAAACTCCTGTGACGTCATAGTCACACGATAAAAACTATCTTGTGTTTCCAACTAATCAATTCACGCGCTCCAGTGTTGCCAAGTTCCTGCTCTTTGCAGAAAACTTTCTTAAAAAGTACATATGTATACAAAATGCATTTTATTTAAAAGTATAAGCATAAAATACGACTTTTTTTTAATTTAAAAAAATCTTTTTGAAGAAATTTTTTTCCTTAACATTTAAACATCTTTAACCAAATATGAAATTTGAAATTTTATCTGAGTTTTACAAATAGAACAACAAGTACAATTAGTTTAATGTTTGTTTTGAATTCAATGGAAAACACGTGTTTGTTTTTATCATGTGACTTCATGAATCAAGCCCATTAGACATTCTTTTTTCTCGATATATTGTAATTAACATAATGAATTTTTTATGAGACCGTTTACCTCAGTAAATTTCAATGTGTGCCCCATTGGTAGCTCACAGAACATCCAAGCCGGGAATGGTCAACCCAAATGATCTTGTGAGCCTCATATAAATATATATATCTTTGTATTAGATTTGGAACCATTACATTTATTGTGTGTGTGGAGTAAACATTTAAAACGGAATGAATTATTATTATTGTTTTGATTATTTTTCATATATAAAAACATAGATAATTTATTAATAATAATACAATGATTAAATATGCCTAGCTCTAACAATAAGCAGAACGATAAAATTTTTAGTATTATTGTTTTAGTATTGTATGCATTTGGACCTCGTGAAAAATACGACTCAATGTAAAACGTTTAACCCTTAACTTCGCAATTTTTTAAATTTCTATGAAAAAATTCTATCAGCTAGTTCTCAAGTAATAATAAAAGGAAAAAATATGAAAAAAATATTTAAGCAATTTCTTAATTGAATTTCAGTCATTTCTTTGTTGCAGAAGTGCAATATTGCGCAGTAGTGCCGTAAATTACAAAACTTTTTTTTATATGAGGATTTAATTATCATCATAAAATGTTTAAATTCCTTACCTGGTAATTTATTTCGTCAATAAATATGAGGAAGCATAAATATAATGGATTATTGTTATAGCAAGGTTATAAGAACTTTTTTAGGTGGGAAAAATTAACGTTTTTGAACTATCAGATATACAGATTTTGAAATTTGGATAAGTCTTTTCTTTTGTTGAATAGTCGTAGAAGAAATAAATTTTAGAAATTTGAGTTTTTAGCAAAGCAAGATCTATAAGAATTTTTCAATGTATTTACAAGCATAATGGTAAAGCTCGATATCATTAACTTAAAAACAGTATACATAATCATACAACCCCACGAAATACCCAGCGATACGGGCGGGTAACATCTAGTAGCTAAAATGTTTGTATTTTTGAACCTTTAATTTTTTATATGAGTAAAAACTTTTAAACTGAAAAATTAAAAAGTCAGATTATATTCATTGTATTACATCTTAGAAATACATTGAAAATCGCTTAACATGAAATTGGAGAGACTGAAATATACTTTCGTGTTGAAAGAATTTCGTGCTAAAAGATATTGCATAAAAAAAAATATCAACAAAATTATGCTTATTGAAGTTTATTTTATTTACATCGATATGTGTATATATATTGTTATGCAATAAAAAATCAAGGAAACAAACACATCTGGCCGTAAGAAATTAAAAGATAATACAACATTTTCAAACTTTTATTAAAACAAAGCATTTATTCAGTTTTTGAAAATAATCTCATAGTTTCTTCAATTGCATTTTATAGCTTCAAATTGTCAACAAATTGCTCGATATTGTCGTGCTCGTCGATTGCTTGAGTTATGTTAATCATTTCATTTTCATCGTCGGAATCTGCATCAATGATATTTTTTTAGCTTTGAACAAACTCCAAAATATGTTTGAGGGGCCATAATTGAGGTTATATCCACATTATCTATTGCAATGAATTCTTTCGATAATACAATAAATAGGACAGTCCAATCCGGCTGATATTTTCCCTATTTCGTTCATTCTCAGAAGGGAAATGTTTTCGTGTTCGGTGGTTTTCGTTTCGTTTTAAGAGAAAAATAAATGTATGAAAATGCATAATACTTTGTCGAGACCATTGTATTATCTGGTGTTAACCAGTATTTCTTAAGAATTTTTGCCTTAAACGTATTTGAATTTTATAAAAAAAAATTACCGAAAATAACTTTTATAAAAGAGGACATCTTTCTCTTGAAAAAAAGCTATAAAATGTTAAAATTATTATCTATTCAAGAGGATGCATATATTTTATAATAATTCATATCTCCAGACAAATAATTAATTCAGTCATAAAGATATCCTTTCTCATGGAAATCAGCTGCGGAAACAAAGTCAATAAACTTGTTTTGAAATAAACATTTTTCGAAAATGAAGTAATGTGAAACTTTGCAATGAAATCTAGTTGTGTGACAGAGATAAATTCCCAAGTTCTCCAAGTTCTATGTTTAAAAAAGACTTCTCATTCTCTAAAAGCATCGTAGTTGAAACCTGATATCAGAAATTCTCTATTCAGTATAATCACTGAAATTTAATACGATTGATTTTTCTTTTACAAATCAGAATTTTGAATTGCAAATGAATTTTTATAAAATTGATAGAAGTAATTTAAAAACATTAAGGTGTCGAAATACCTATTTTTTGTTATTGTTTTATTTATTCAAGACTACTTTTCTCAAAAGTGTAAAAAATATTCCTAACCTACAGTCACTGAATTTGGCTAGAAATTGAAAATTAATACGCTTATAAAGAAATTGAATCGTGCACATATAAATTTAAAGTAGGATATTACACAATAAAAATCTTCATGATAAATGGTGAAATTAAAATGTGCAGTTTATATTTTGTAAAAAATAATCTAAATTATAAATTATATGTAAAATGAATTTCTGAATACATAAATTTTTTTTATATGCATGTATTAAGGTGAACCGAAAAACTCTTTTTCAGCATTTCTAAGCCTACCTAAGTGGAAAAAATGTTTTATGGCATATAAATAAAGGAGAAAAAATAAGAATAAATTTCAATGTTAAGTGCTGCTACAAGTGGAATGAAGTTTAAGTATTTGAGCTTTTAAAAAAAATCAAATTAATATTTGTGAAGATTTAGAAATAGGTATTTTTATAGGGAACACATTCCAAATAGTTACCAGAAAAAAATCCAAATAGTTATCAGGTACACTTACAGCTTCCTAAGAATTAAATTTTAAAAATATGCCTACTGTCGAAATGACAATACACTATAAAGCGGAATGCAGAAGAAAAACCTTGAAACGAATTGATTCTACGGTGCGTGATGAGATAATGCAATGTTGCAATGCACATTGTACTACTCAATGCTCACTTATCAATTATTATCGCTTTTTAGTTATTTATATTGTAGAAAAATTAATTATTTTATGAATTGCACTTAACCATAAATCTTTTTTCCATTTTTCTAAAATTTCAACAACTTTGTTGAAGTATTAATTTTTGAAGTTAATTTATTATTTTTTTTTCTCTTTTAATCTCCACACTATAGAACAAGGGTGTCAGACTCAAAGATTTGAACTCAAACGAACAAGGTTTAACTTTAGGTGGTCCGCAAAAAATTTTTTCACAGAAAAAGTAAGTTTATTTTGTTGTCAATATATTATATTAAATATAAATATATATGTTAACAAAAAAATAATGTTTACGTCCTGACACTTGACATCTCTTCTCTGCTACTATCTTTCCTACTTCGGGAGAAATTTTGTTATTTTATTATATATTATTGTGTATCGATATATTGGTTGAGCCACACAAAAGTGTTAATTGTGGGCCGCGAGTTTGCCATATAGAATATTTTTTCCTCAGAGGTAGGTTCCGACTGATAATTTTTTTCTCTATACAACCGTTATCCAACTTGGTCTGCGTGTAATAAAGTAAACGCTGTTGTAGTTAGACGGTGAACACAATTAAAAAAATAAAGGAATTATTTATTAAACTATCCGTCGCATAGGTTTTATTTTGCCTTTTTCAGGTACCGTAAAATCCGACGTATAACGCAATAATTTTAACACAAAAAATGAGATTGAAATTTACGGGTGCGCGTTACTGCCGGTTATGAAAATGATAGCATCAAAAAAAAAAGAAAAAAAAAAAAAAAAAGATGAGCATAAGTTTTTAATTTGAAATTTCTACCTTATATTATTTTTTCCCATTTTAATTTTCATTTCATTAAATTATTAAAATAACGTCAAATGGTCTTGGAAAGGCCAAATAATCTTGGAGTAGGCTTTCCTGCTCTAAGGGGATTTGAAACAACATTTTTAAGATATGTTCAAAGATCTTATTACATTTTGGATGTATTCCAGAATGTTATTAATTTATAGATAAATTCCACTACCATATATAGAGAGAATATTTTTCTATTCTTTATTTAATTTTTAATTATAATCACATTACTTTATTAGTTTTAAGTTATATTTCAGTACCACACTGCTTTTGGATTGTATTTCACGACCTAATACTTTTGAATTATATTTCGTGATCTATTGTTACTGTTATGCATTTTTCTTCTATGTTGTGGCCATTGTAGTCTAGTAGTTATGATCATGTACTCGTGACCTGCTTGGCAGGAGTTCGAGCCCCTGTGCCACTGAAGACCCGCCGTGTAAAGGAGCTGATACATATTTAAATCTATCGAGGCTCAATGTCCTCCTAGTGGTGTGAAAGTTATGGGGAGGGGGTGCTGGCTAGGGTTTCTGATTTCCCGATTTTTCCATTCCTGGGAATATCTGAGAAATCCTTGGAATGTAATTGTAGTTCCCGGTATACCCGAAAATACATCAAAATTTAAAAATTTAAAACAAGTTATTTTTTAATAAAATCAATAATAATTATATAAAATAAGGATACATATAAATTCCAAAATTAATACTTATTTATATAATGAGCTAAAAAATTATAATAAATTGATTATTCATTTTTAAAATAGGATTTTAGAAAGACATAAGCAATTTATGCTTTTATCACTCAACCTAGTTCTAAGCTTTGTGACGAACAATTCGGCAGCAGAAAATGCTCTCTCGGCTCCAACTGACGCTGGAAGAATTATTTTTAAGTCTTGCATAGTTTTATATTGTTTGGTGATGAATTTTCAGTCGAATCGAACAGTTGTATCTCTTGTTTCATGATTTTGTTGAAACTAGTACTTTTCTTGGTTGAACACTGTAAAACTTTTGTTTTAGAGTAAATTGCTTTCTCTTATTTTTCATCAAAGGTCAGAGGTTTTCTTTCAAAATCTCTATGCTCTCTTCTTCTGAGTGTGAAGAGTTGGATATTGATTCCTCTTCGCAGAAAAACCTTGTCCCTAATCATTTGGGCTTGTCTAACCAAACAATTTTTACTAGGCAATCGCGAAATATCGAAAGTAACTGCAGCTGCTTCGTATTTTCTCCTGAAATTCAGGTATTGCATTAATCTTATTACATTAAAATTGCGTCTCTCATGAATTCTTTGGATTAGAGAATATTTAAGATTTTTCGCAAATTCTGAGAATTTTGTTCGTTCAATTCTTCAATAACGAAAGAAAGTACATCTTCTGCAGTTAGCAAAGTTCCATTTCTACTGCATAATTTTTCTAAGCCAATTTTTACTGACTTTAAGCCTGCTACAATTGTAGTCACACAGTTTCAAACTCTACACTGGCTATCATTTGTTCTTCTTTAATCTCAGTTAATGCTTCAAAAATTGCTGACTTTATTTCTAAAAATCTTTCAAGCATTGCCAACAAACTATTCCAACGTGTTTTGTTCCCAACGCGATTCCCGGGAAATCACGGGAACGAAGTATAATTCCCGGGGATAGAAAAAGTACAGAAATCTTATGATTTCCCGGGAACCCAGGAAAAAAACCGCTCTGCCAGCTCAATTGTCGTCTTCGTCACATAATCGTGGTTCAAAATTACGAGGCCCGTTGCTTTCTGGTGCGATTTTAATATAACTCTCTCTCTATACTTGTTGCTGATGTTCTTTTTTTAAAAAATAATTAAAAAATGAAAATTTATAAACTTTGTATAAAAGTTTTTAAGTCGGCTCTAGTGGTATAGAGGTGTAGCATGCTCGCCTCATAAGCCCAAGATTGCGGGTTCGATCCCGGATAAAGTCGACAGATGTTTTGGATGCAAAAATCGTAGTCACTCATGTCATATGATTATGTGGTATGTAAAATATCGCTTGAGTTTCAATTTGACTCTGGGACTTTCGTCAAAATTTAATCACGGTAATATTTAGCATCCAACGAAAGCTTGGATTAAAATTAAATCGGGTGTCAAAATTTGGTAACGAGGCTGCCACTAGATGGTGCCACTATGAAATGGCTTTCACGTTTGGGGGCTTGCCATGTCTACAAAGGTTAAAGCAGCCCCATTGAGAAAAAAAAGTGTGTGTGTACTTATGTACGCACGTAAGAAGTTATACTTCTTTGGCGTAACAAGATTAAAATCTTTCTAAAAATCTTTAGCAGGGCAAGCTGGGTCAAGGACGAAAGGCGGTCAGGAGCAGAGTTGAACGATACTAACCTTCAGTCAATCGGACCAGCCAAACCTGAGGTAATCACAATTTAAATAAATTTAAACACCCCCGCACTCAGGGACAATAGGACCAATAATATGGGGAGGGGTCGAAGGCGGGAATGATCTGTCCCGTTCTGCATATTTCTAGACAAAGCATTTTCGTATCCGTTTCAACGGAACGCAAAGCAAAGGTTCGCTGGCGCGGGTGTATAGCTCAGTGGTACAGCATTCGACTGTAGATCGAGAGGTCCTCGATTCAAACCCGGATGCTCCCTTCTTCAAGGAAGTGAAGAGAAATATTTTTTGAGAAATTCGAAGGCGGGAATGCTCTGTCCTGTTCTGCATATTTCTAATCACAGCATTTTCGAATCCGTTCCTACGAAACGCAAAACAAGGGTCAGCTGACACGGAGTGTATAGCTCAATGGTAGAGCTTCGACTGAAGATCCGTAGGTCTCCTGTTCAAACCCGAGGCCCCCTATTTTCAGGGAAGTGAAGAGAAATAATTTTTTTGATAATTTCGAAGGCGGCAATGATCTGTCCCGTTCTGTATATTTCTAGACAAAGCATTTTTCGTATACGTTCCTACGGAACACAAAGCAAAGGTCGCTGACGCGGGTGTATAGCTCAGTGGTAGAGCATTCGGCTGCAGATCGAGAGGTCTCCGGTTCAAACTCAGGTGTCCCCTTCTTCAGGGAAGTGAAGATAAATATTTTTCTGAGAATTTCGAAGTCGGGAATGATTTGTCCCGTTCTGTATATTTCTAGACAAAGGATTTTCGCATCCGTGACGGTGTGCGCGCATTGTAAAAATTTACCCTCATCCTATTTCTCTAACGCCCCGAAAAGAAGTATAACTTCAAAAATTAATTAAAACTTTGTAAGGGGAACCCACAAATTCCATAAAAATATTACTTATCCTTTTTGCATGAAGTATTACTGAACTCTGCACCTAAATCTAAGATGCAAATAGCTCTAGTGACCCGTTAACAAAACAAGCGTCATAGGCCAGTCACTGGGAGCGAGTCCTGCAATGTATTTTTAAGGTTGTGTTTGCTTTCCCACCAGCTGCATGTCTTCAGGTCTCGGGGAAAAAATTGATGAGTGACAATAAACCGTCTGGGTTTCTTAGAAAAGGAAACTAAAACAAATACAAGTGTTGACGTATGCTTGGGCTCTAATAGAATTTTGGCAGGTGTTTTAACTGCGGGGATGATTGTTGAGGTTTTGCAGATTATTTTGATGGGTTGTTTATTTGCATTTTTATGATGGCTTATGATGTGTGTGTATTTGTAACGAATGACCAGACATAAAAATTCTGGGGAATATTGATATTTAAATACGGTTTTGAAACTCGGATTGAGGGGGAAAACTGGCAAAAGTATCAATGATATGGTAATAGAGTTGAAGGTAAAAAAAAAATGTTTTACACACACAAAACTGATTTTCTTAAAAATTTAAATGTTACTAAAAAACGTATTTTTTAAACTATTTTGCAGTGAAAATCGTTAAAAACGAAACTGAGGAGATTGTGATATATTTTTTCGTGTTAAAAAAATTTCGTATTAAAAGAATTTGGTGTTAAAAGAAATTTCGCGTTAAAAGAATTGCGCGTTAAAGTATATTACAAAAAAAAAAGAAAAACATGTATTCAACAAAATTAAGCTTATTTGAGTAAATTTTATTTACAAAGATGTGTATTTATGCATGCTTTTAATAAAAATCAATGGAATACAAACATTCACAATAACTTAATGAAATTTAATACAAAATTGACAATTTTTTTTTCTTTTTTTTTTGCAAAACAAAACATGTGATATTTTTTCTTGCATTGTCTTTTTTAGCATTAAATATTAAACAAGTTGTTCGATATCGTCCATTTTTTTTCATTCATTTTACCGTTGGAATGTGCGTCTAAATAACTGCGAATACTTTTCATGATTTTCCTTATTTTGGATGACGTGGGAATAGGGACTGCATTGTTCATTTTATTTTCCTCGACGGAATATGCATCAATGATATTTTTTGAATTTTAAGCAAAGTCGAGAATGTTTTTGTCTACTCTAATTGGGGTTTTACACACATTATTATCCTCTACTGCAATGAAATATTCCAATAACACAATAGAAATATTAAAATGTTCAAAATTTTCCATGTGTAAGTATGTCCAAGTAAGAAATGTTTGTCACTTAATCCCACGCGTCCAACTAGCCGAATTCGTTTAGAATACTTAAAGTTTACAAAATATAAAATTATAATGGCCAAATCCATGTGTATCAACTAAAACTGATTCATCAAAATTTTGAAGAGAATCCCAATTTAGGTTTCATGGTACTTAATATATCACTTAATGTAACGTAATTACAGCCAAATCAACCAAACGTAACAATTTAATTTGTTATAAAATTAGTTATTTTATTTAAAAAACTAAAATTTATTTTGCGAGATTGTTTTTAAATTAAAGTATGTTTAAATATTTATCAACTTTAAGCAGTCGGTTACTAAATGTAATTTATCCCACTATACTTGTTTTAACAAGTATCGAAAAAAGAAGGCTCCCCTTTTTGATATTAAAAAGGATTATTCGCAATTAATTATCCATGAAACAAGTTGCTAAATGCCAGCCACACCAATAAATCGAAGCAAACTCTTCGTTTAAACAGACCACCCTTTATCACTTCTACAAATACTTCAAATTTATTTGCCGTTACAATGCAGAAAGGTGCGGTTGATGCCTAAAATAAAACCAGCTATTCACTTATTCTGAACCGGATCACAATCGATATAATTACACATTGTATTCCAATTCTCTAGAGTCCTATAAAACCGATAAATCAAATACGGGCCCTAATTCCGGTAATTCTGATTCTACACGGGAAAAAAAGTTTGGATAGGGTCGTTTCAGAACAAGAGATAGGAAAGAAGAGTTGCGGATACAGTGAAATTTTTATTTGAATTCTTTCAAAGAATTAGTTCTGATTCGTATCTTCTGTTTGAAGAAAGAAATTTCAGAATATCCTATTTTGAACCCATTTAAAGATCCGTATTCTGCGAGTAATGTTTTTATTTTTATCCTCTTTTGACTGATATTTCAGAAAGTTTCTGCATTGTATAAAATAGTTAGTGGGAAAATAGAACATGTGCTGCACAAACTAGTTCTAAAAGAATGTGACATTTTCTTTTTATCAATGTGATTTAACAATTTTTTTTTCAATAGATAAACTACAGGAAGGATATTTTGGGCAAGAATGCAAATGGATAGTAGTTCTGTTTCCTTTTTAAATTGTGTCGAACCAGGATTAATAAACTATTACAAAACTGTTAAAGTTCTGCTTTGATTATTTTCTAAAATAAAAATGGTGAATCTCGATATAATCAATCCCTTCAGGACTAAAGGGAAACATTTCCACCCCATTTTTAAAAGTTGATTTTCGTATTTAATTATAACTTTTTCTGCATTTTTTATACAGAATGTTAAATAGGAGCGTATGCCGCACGGCAATTACATAAACTTGAACGTTTAGGGGGGAGAAAGAACTGTCAAATTAACTCTGTAGTCACACAATGGTTAAACATTCACAAGCTTATTCAAGCATTATTCAAACATTATTTCAGTTTATTGGGTTGTGTAATAATATATTGCCGTGTTTTCTCACATTTTTTACGGTATTCGGTAAGTATAACTTTGTGCAAAAATAAAATACATTTTTAAAAATGAAAACAAATCCCAGAAAAAGTTATATATTAATCCAAATTGAACTGACACCTTGATTAAATAAATACATATTGTAACGTATTTTTTTTTATTTTTATTCATTTTACATCTAAACAAACTGTTACAAACTAATATTTACTCATAACAATCTTATGGACCTTTAAGGGTTAGTTAAACGGTGCAAGTTTATAAATCCAGTTTTTAATTTTGTTTCTTTGTAAACTTGGGAAAAAATATTTAAAAAATGAGGCATTTAATAACTTCTAAAATACCTAATTAGAACAATATACCTGGATTTGATGCAAAGTAATTATAAGTGCCAAACATTTTAATTTCGTATTTGTTAAAATTTTTGAATATTTTTAATACGTTTCATAATATTAAATTAATATTTTTGCGTGAAAGATGTTTAAGCAAAATTAAGACGTTTAGAATATTTTCTTAAAAATTGGAGAATAAATTGGAGAAAATACTTCAGAAATATCTCAACAAAATTTGAAAACTCTTGTCTGTGGTTTTTTTTAATCTAAATAAAATTTTGTTTTTAACACTTTTATATGCCTCAATATTATTATTGCATGTAGTTTTACATAATGAATTGAAATTCCTAAAGTAAGATGTTTTTCACTAATTATTAACCTGTAAGAAGCATTAGTATTTATTTTCAGAACACCTTTTTACGCAAAACAATATCTACATTTATTTATATGTTGATTTATCTATGTTCAGTTAAAAGATAATTATATGAGCATTAAATGTCTGTAGTACAATCTTACATGTAAAAGGTGTAAAAAGTGATTCATCTGGATGTGTTTTTGTAAATGGAATGTATTTTTCAATTCCAACTATTAGCTTACACTCTCTTTATATTATTTATTTATCTTGGTGGAATTTTCAATCGTTAATAAAATACATTTTAAAGCGCTCAATTGAGCTGAAATTTTATATACATGATTATTTTGGATGACAATACAAAAATTTAATTATAATTAATAAAAATTAATTGATTAAAACTAATTATTCAAAAAGAATTACAAATACAGCCACGTTGACAAATTTTTGGCGACTTAGCGACCCTTTTGGTGACATGTGTCAAAACTTGAAAAGGTTTTTTTCTCACATTTTTAAAGCTTTCAGTTGAACTGAAATTTTATATACACGATTGTTTTGGATGACAATATGATACTTTAAGTGGTAATTAATTTTTATTAATTATCATTAATGTTGTGATTCTGTCCTATGTATGTACAAATTCATATTAATTGTAACTATTTAATAAAAAGTAGCTAAAATAAAATTTTCTTTGTTGATCTAAGTAGGAATTGACTTAAATTTTTTTTTATTACTTGTTTTTGGTTACAATGAATTAAAATAGAACTACATTATACATGTAAATTGCAATTTTACAATTTGAGCAATGGGGATGGACACAGAGTTGTATAATTTGAACAATGGTGATATTCCAAATGTCTACTTAAAAAAGTCTTCTATTGGAAAATTGAACTTACAAATGTAAACACAACATTTTACTGAAAATGAGATATTTATTTAAAATTTTTATCTCCTTGTTCTTATTTCGTAGCTTTACATCATTATTTTACAAATTATTTGTACATCACTTATATCCATACATTGCAGTTCATTAATTCTTGATAGGAGAAGCGTTGAATTAGTTCATAATGACGTCTTCACGTTGAACTATGGCACTCTTTTGAATTTGATGATTCAGCATTTTCGTACATATTAAAATAAAGCTAACTATACAAATATTTATGAATATTTATCCAAGACAATTATTCTCGATACTTTTTGAAATAATCATCTGTTTCCCGACGCATCTTTCAATGATACAATAAAAAAGAACGCGAAGATGTTTACTGAAGAGGGAAACTGTCGAATGATTCACACCCCAAGATTCATGATGTTTATAAATTTTTTTTTAAACAGATCCTCATCTTTTTTCTTTTTTTTTTATCTTTTTTTTTATTTTAAAATTTTTTGAAACCCCAAAAAGCCAAAAATATAGCATACAATATGTTCTTTTATTTGATTCCGGTTTTTTCATGTGGGAGATGTTTAAAAGTAAAGAGAGAGATATTAAATATTATCCTTATTTTATGAAAGATTTTATTACTTTTACTAGCTGCATGGCCACGCGTTACAAGGGCTTTTTCGAGTGTATGACTTTTGCCAGTGGAAATTTCCCCTTCCTTTCTTGGTGTCTTTGTTTTTTAAATTTCATTAAACCTTTTTTTCGAAATTTTTTTTCCCCCTCTTTCCCCTCGGAGGGGTTTTTTTCCCCCCCGCTTAGCCCGCCGTTGCACGGGCTTTTAATTATAACTTTATCCCCATGAATATTTCCTCTTTCCCTCTCAACGCCAGTACTTATGGATGTGTATGTATGCGCGATGTGAGGATTTCTTAATTTCCATTTTTTTTGGGGAATTTCTTCCCTTTTTTTTCCCAGCGGTTTTTTTTTTCCTCTGCTTAGCCCAGCGTTGCACGGGCTAAAATCTTTCTTCAAGTTTGTATTTTTGATCAATAACTTACAAAGTTGTACTTTTGTTTCCTTGCCTATAAATTTGGATTTAAACCATAGTAAGATGTATTAGCAATGCTGATTCTATTTCTGATTTCGATTTTATGTCTTCATTTTAATTGTACCAAATATTTGTTGACGAACCCCCCAAAAAAACAAAAATTTTTACCTGTGGTCCCCGATTCAAGATCCTTCAAAATAACTTTTTTTTTCAGACGTTAAACCATCTTTTTTTTCGCCGCTTCGATCGTACAAAAAACGCTCAAACTTTCTCTGTTCTGGTTCTTTCCACTGTGTCTATATGTCGCAAAACAACTTATTTTAAAAAAATTTCAAAACCCGCCCTTGGTGAATACATCATTCGCTGGGTAAAAAACTCCCCGGGAAACCCCAGGGTAACAAAAAAATTAAAAAAAAAAAATAAAACAAAGTCGAAAAAACATAAGCAAAAGGACAATCAAAAAGTCAGTCAGATTCTTGAGCTTGTAACTTTCTCGGCCCTCCATTATATATATATTTATTGTACATGTTACCAGAGATAGCAGGGAAAATCTCCAGGTATTAAATTCTTTTGGAATTTCTCTTAGCATAAAACAGTTTTGGGAAAGGAAGAAATTGTCTATGTAGGTGACCCTAAGATTTGGATGCCCATTCTTTCAAAAAAAATCGTTTTAAAAGATTGAATCGTCCCGATGAATCGATTCCAAAAAAAGAGATCTATAAGATCGATTTCTAAAAAATCAATTTTTTTTCAAGTCTGCGTTTACAATGCAAATATAAATCCATTTTATGAAAAACAATGAAGATATCATAGTAAACGATCTCTTTTCAGTAAAATCAGGGAATTTGACAATTACAATTATTTTATTACCATATCAAAGTATCGGGTATAAAAGAAGACATGTACTTTCTAAATATATTTGTTACATTAAAAAATTTAGATACCTAATATATATATATATAGTTCCCAATGCTTAGTATCTAAGCTTTTTAAAAACAACAGTCTGACAAGTCTACTGGGATCCAAGCGGTTCCGCTCATCACTTGTGATGCGGCCGACAATCGAAAAAAGGCGCTCACAAGGAACAAATGATCTCACGATACTCATATACATCATGACTATTGAGTGAACATGATGATAAATACAGTTTTTTATTCTTGCCTTTCATGTATAGGATCATACTTCAGGTGCACAACTGCCTGCGATAAATAGTGTTTAAAGATAGTACATTCAACAAATTGTAAATAATTTTATGGTTGTTACCAAAACAGAAAAAATCGAATGTCGATTTTCTAGGATGAAATATCGATTCACTGAATCGATTCAGTGCTATATATTGATTTAAAAAATCGATTTTCTTGTCCCGAGAAATTGATTCTCCGATTAATCGATCTCAGATGGCCATCCCTAGTTTCCAGCCTGAAGGCAGCAACCGCATGCCATCTCTCATGATCTGGGATCTCATATAACAGGGATGGCGAGCCAGTGGCACGCGTGCCTTTGATGGCACACGACGCAATGTTTTTGGCACGTCAGTGATCAAAATGGTTTGCATTTTATTTCAAAATTTCGAAGTTCGCTCTGAAGTATTACGAACAAACGTGAATGATCTGTCGCGGGGCGGCGGGGAGCACACTCGTTTGTTATTGTTTTGACTTATTTACGTCGTAGACTACAATTGCTTATGATGTAAAGTTGTCTTCACATAGCACAGTCAATTTCATTGACACAACTGTATTTTAAAGTTTACCTTGTTATATTTACGATTTTTAACTATTGTTTAACATGGTTTTACAAAAAGTACAAGTGTAACAGGGAATTTCAAATTTGGTGGACCGAGAAACATGGCATTATTAGTAAAAGTGACAAAGCGGTGTGTGTTTTATGTTCTGGCTTAGTGGTATGCAGAACATCATCTATAAAACGGTATTTTGAAACAAATCACAAACCCTCTCGTCAAAAAAGTGAACCCCGGAAAAATAATTAATTGCTTGGAAACCGCGCGTTTGGCAGATGACTCAAATTCAGCATTTATTCTACAAAAAGTAACATCTTACAATCCTAGTATAAGTTATTTGTTATCCACACGCAATCTGCAACAACAGAAATCACACTAATGTTACTTTAGTTAATTTAATGTAAAGTTACACGCGTATAACTAAAACATTTATAACTATACAGTGTAAAAGGTATTTTTTCGTAGTAGTTTCGTGTTTTAAGTATTTAGTTTTATTATTTTCCCAATAATCACAAGTCAAAATTATTTGACGGCACGTCTATACCTCATTAAACATTTCTTTAGAAAAAATGGCACGTTGATCCATAAAGGTTCGCCACCCATGTCATATAGCGTCTCCCTTTTAGACTTATCACAAAGTTGTTTATATTGTCAAAGTTGTTTATATTTTAGTTGTCACACAAAGTTGAGCTTCATATGACTAGCTGTTCATACTTTGTGAAGATGGTTTTTTGTGTTTGTATGCCAGAGTGTCTTATTGCTTTTTCAAGGGCCATAGTTAAATAACTGGCATGAAAGAGAATCTCTGTCTTGATCCTTTTCAGTAGAAAACATCTGAAAGTTCTACCCCCAACTTAATTCTGCATCTCACTTTATTAAGTCATCCGTATCAGAGGTTAACTAATTTATTGGGCATAAATACGGTAATTACCAGTTTAAAAAAGTGTGTGTGGGGATGTTCCCCTAGTCATAAAAAGGGTCAAGTAAACGGTTATTTTCTCTAAAATGGAGTAATGCAATTTCGGATACATCAGAGTCGGGAATTTCTCCAAGATTTCTTCATTATTGTTCTAGTTTTAAAAATTTGTTTTGTCGATGTAATAATTTCATGGGAAAACTTTTTTTTTTGTTGCAATGTATACATAACAAAAATATTTGTGAAACTTAAAACTTTATCTTGGAATTTATTGAAAATTTTTCTGAAAGGCTATTGTTTACGATAACCTGAAAAAATAATTTTAAAAATTGAAAAATAGTTTGGTATCCAAAAAGGAGAATATATATCATTTGGAATCGGAATTATATTCCCTTTTGCCTTCTCTAAGGTTGATAAAACCGAGTTTTCATTGATTCCTAGAAATATAACTTCGTATAATAATTCGATTTTCTGCGATTGTCAAGTCAGTTTTTAAAAGAAAAAATCATCTCCTTTCCTCATATATTTCAATGTACTTTTTGTTTGTTTGTTATCTTTGCGTTGTCCGCATGTATAAATAATTTTACTCGGAAAAGAATGGGAAACTCTTTTTGCTCATTTTTATTAATAAAATAAAAGGATACACTGCGTTAGAATAATAGAAATGGAAAAAGGGTTACATTTTATGCTAATTTTGCTTCCTCTTTCGGGAATTTCCACTTCAAGGAATAAGAAACGAATTTCAATTAACCCTTTGTATATCAAGAATCTTTACAAATACTTCAAAGAAAATGAATGGAGTAATTTGACTTTAAATCAGAAATTTTGGAACTAATATAATTGCAGAAAAAATATTTGAATTGGATATTACTATATCAACAATCAAAATATTATCTCATGGTCACATCTCTAGCAATACAAATTGCTTTCTCTACCAGTAGTCTTTAATGAAATTTGTGAAGTATTTTGTTTTATAAAGCAAATTGTTTGATCTACGCTTGATGAAACGCTTAAAGAAAATCGAACATCTCTTTTTAGGGCATAATCTATGCGATTATCACATTTAATAATTTTAAATTCTGCTGAATTTGTAAAATTACTTTTAAATGAATTATTTTAGTTTTAACCTGTTTTAAGTGTATACACAAATTTTTCTCGGTTCATTTTTATGTATACAATACTTAATTCCATTCACTTAGAATTTTAAAAAAAATTTTTTCTCTAATTTTTTTAAAATAAAATAAATGCTAACAATGTGAATACTTCCATCTTTGATATTATAGGTAATTAATCGTCATCAAAATATTTAGATAATATAAGTTGTTTAGTTTTATTTGAGAGGCACGCAGTGTAAGAAGCTGATTATTATTGTAAGGGATGTAAAGCAACATAGGCTATTATATTCCCTTGAAGGAAAAAATTACTTTGAAAGATATTAAAATGTTTCATTTTCTTGTAAGAAAAAACTCTAAATGTTGATCTATGTGACACAGCTTGTTCTATTAAATCTTTGAAAGTGATGGTGCAATGTGGATTGATTTTGAGAAGATATGAGATCATCTGTGTAATTTCTGTTGCTTTACAAGATACGATCAAAATAATTTAAGTAATCGCATGTTCACACATTCACATTTCATTGTCTTGAAAGTTTAATTTGTGGATAAGTCCTTGAGTTACTATCATTTACTGAAAATTCGAGTAAACTGAGTTTATTATCTTCTCTTATTTGTCCACGTAGAAATGATAACTGTGTTCGGAATATTCCACAAATTTTAAAATTATTTACTGTAGAAGTTGACGCATCTTAAATCTGTCAATGATCTAAGTTCTCTCGTTTGAGTAGCGGGAAAGTTTGAAGAGCAAGTTACCAGTCAGGAGTCGACTTTCTCATTTGATAATCTTCAATATTCCTAGTGTAACTTCGAAATGCGACGATAGTAAACAATAAATAAAAACAAAACTGAGGCACTGCAGCTACCATAGTTCAGATATCACAATGTTATGTCAAAGCTTAATTTATTGAAACAAGTTGGAAAAATCATCTAGTTGTATAACAAAATGTGTTTTGTTTTCAGCAATTTTTAAAACCTTAATCTTTTAACTTTTCGTCTACAGTAAGAACAGAATTCATATTTGAAAATAGGGTAGAAGAATCCTTTTAATTGATTTACAATTTTGTTTTAGCGTTTTTTTTAACCAATTATTTATAAAGATGTATTTTGAAGAGTTTTGAATTAAAAGACTACTTGATAAATGTGAATGTTCGTCATAACTATAAGAATTTATAATAATAGTGAAGATTTTTTCCTGATTAAATACATAAAGTTTGTATCCTATTCTTCAGCAATGATTGGAAATTTAATTTAGCACGCGCACAGCTGTACATTTCGTCTCTGGTTATTGTTAGAATAAATTGTTTTGTTACGTTTTTGTAGATGTGACAATAAATCTAATTTAAGAAAAAAATCATTTCAAAAACTGTACCTAAGATCGTAAAATTTTAATCATTGTTGCGAAGAAACTTTAATTTACGATCTAATTAATTACTTCGAGTTAATAATAAAATAATTTCTTTTCTGAAATTGAAAATAGCATTTTGTTGATAGATGGCCGTTACAATGATTGTACTTTCTACAAAAAACATCGACTTTTCCTTTATTAATACCAATTCCAACCCAATCGCAAGTCAGCTGATTTCGATTTCTAAGAAAAGATAATCAAGAACAGCCTAACGAACGATTAATATCTATTCCCCGATCAATCATTCCAAAAACAGATGAGGTTTCTAGTAAACAATTTGTTTACAAAAAAAGTAATATTGTATTATTATTTGAAAAATCACGCTAGATTGACGCACGACCACTATCTGTTGACGTCATACTTGCTCTGACAAGGAATCCGTTTACACTCAGGAAAGAAAAGTTCAAAATTCTATCCCTCTAAATTAAATCAAAACATTACGAAGTTTTTTCTTTCTTCCACCGGAAGTAGAGCCTATCGTAATTCAGAACAACGTGAAATTTCTGTTTGTCCCTGTTGGCTAATGTGTCCTCAACTCTATTCCGATTTCTTCTGAGATTGAAAGAATAGATGGACCTTTGCGTAAGAAAAAGTACTTCAACTGTATAGTGGCTCATATTTGTTTTTTTACATTTTTGTTAACTGAGTGCTTTGAATTGAATTCAATTCCTACTGCGTTGCGAAATGTGGAAAATGTTTATTTATAATTGTTGCAAAACTATTTTTTGCCAAGATTAGAAATCTACATATTAGTGAATTACTTAAATAGGGTCCTTTTTCATTCGGCTTTAAAATATACGCGTTTTCAATGAGTTAATTTCTGTGACGTCATAGTCATATGATAAATGCAATCACGTGTTTCCAGCCAATCGGTTCAAGTGCTTCACTGTCGCTAACTTTTTGTTTTACAGAAGTTTTCTTTTAAAATGTACACATTTGCCTACCCCATAATTGTGCACATACGTAAAAAAAATTCACTTGATTTAAACGTACACGTAAAGCAATTTTTTAATTTCGAAAAACCATTTGAAGAATCTTAATACTTGACATCTTTATCAAGAGTTATAAAACTAGGAATTGTATCTGAATTTTCCAAGTAAACGACAAGTACCTGACTAATATCAATTTTCAATTCAATAGAGACACATGATTGCAATTTATGTACACCAGGTGATCACAAAGTCCGTTAGCATTTGAAAATTCTATAATTTTCGGTAGAGAGATAAAATTGACACATGCTTGTAATGGCATGGCATTTTACTGAAAAAAATGTCAAAAATGGCCCACAGGTGACTGCTTAACAAAATCAATAATAAGCATAACAATTGATAATAGAGTAGAATTGTGACAGCTAGTCTGAATTTAATAGCTGAAATTTCATGATCTAAACTGTGTCAACTGTGATGGATTTCCTCTCACATCCATCAGTGTTCGGGAGTTAGAATGGATATCAGCCATAATCAAAATAAATATAATTTATTAATCCTTTAACAAGTCTCAGCAACCCAGGAAAGGAATCTATACCTATCATTAAGTATTGGAGTACAAGCGAGGTAGACGAGATGTTTAATATTTAATTATGAATTGAATCACTTACTATTGGAATGTTTTGGTAACACACGTTCTAAATAATCGTGATTCCGTTCTGATCTATTGAACGTCTAGTCGATATTGTTCTAATTCAAATATCTTATTGACTAAATAGTCAATTATCAATTTTAATTATTAAGTAATTAATCAGAGATCACTCTCGACTAGCTTTCTATTACTTTACGTTAATCACTAACTTTTATTATGTAACTCCTAACCTCTCTCTCGAACCTTAAAGTTAATGTTTAAATATGTGTTGATTAAAACATAAAGCTACATCTCCTTTGGAAGGAAGTTTTCAATAGAGCAAATTTAAAGAAATAGTTTTTCCCCAAGAGGATTAGTACGAGGCTCGTGAATAGACCAGTTACACAACTGAACATTTCTTAATTTAAGCGCTTGACTGTAAGTATAGCAAACTCTCCTTGTTCTCAAATATATTACCGTGAACTTACTAAAGGGTGCTTTTACTCAATGTTTAGTAATTTGACAATGGCTTAAAACTACGAGACCCGTCGTCAATTGCCCTAGTGTTCCTTCAAAATGCGATGTAAAAAAAAATATTTTTACGAGTCTTACAGTAGTAGAATATGATGTGTAACTTCTGACATGTTATCGTGGTAAATACGCAATATAAACTTTTTTCTGAAAAGAGTATGAAGGAAAAAAAAAATCTCGCGCGCGCGGGTATGATTGGAAATAATTTTCTATCGAATAATTATATCTAATGAAAATTGTATTTAATTAACAAAAGGAGTAATGTACAATATTTTATCAAAAATAATTATTCTTGTTCAATTTGGGGAAGAGCGAAGACAATAGACTTATGATAACTAAAATATGACACATTAACTTGTGATTTCAAAGTATTTCATCGTTGGGTGGATGACCTGAGTACCCAGCTCTTTCGAGCTACAACCTCATATCAGTAGGTATTTGAGTGACTGTACATGATTGACTTTTGCCCTTTGTTAAGTTTAAATGTTTTAAAAATAAAATAAAAATACTGGGGATTTTGGAAAATAAAAATTTAAAATATTAAAATGCATTAAAATTGAGAAAAGAAGCTTCAAAGTCACCGAAAATAAAGTTAAAATTTCGATCTTGGGTGGGCGGGGCTCAACCGACCAATGGGAATGCAGCTAGGATCATGAAAAAGTAGTTGAAAATAAAACAGAAAAACAGCTTTTTTAAAAGCTATTAAAAATATACTATCAAGAATAAAAATAGCAGAAGAACATTTAAATAAAAAGAGATCAGTCGGAATAATTTTCCGAGGAAAATTAAAGAGTAAAAATTGAAAAATGGAAGAATCTGGGGATCGAACCCGATGCAAAGCATAGGAGCGAATGACTCTAACAACTAGACCACGGGGAATCGTATAAAAGGTGAAATAAGCATTTAACATGAAGGAAGCGAGATTTGAGAGGAGAAAAATAATTACATGAAGAGGGTCTGAGAGAATATTTCTAGGTCAGTTGAAATTTGGATCAGGGATATATTTTTCAATATCCAAGATCGAGAGATTACTAGAATTAATCAATATTTTGAAAGAAGTTTGTTGTGCAATCTTTTTAATGAACTGTCTAATTGACAGCATTTTACTTGCGTTAAAAACCGTTGAAAAACAGCGTCAATAACAGTACCACTGTTAGCAGTCAAAACATTCTAATTTGTATTCATTTCGAGCTTGAGTTCATCATTCATAAAAGCTATGAGTGGCTCAGCTTTTGGCAAACTGAAGTTAAAGTTAAAATCACCACTCAAAATCAGGGAAGCGAGTGATAATTTTTTAAAAGAGCAGAACCACCTTCGTTATATGGTAAAAGTACAAAATGCAGAAAATCTTTAAATTTTTTTAACCGTTTGATTCAGAGAAATGTATACGACCACCGAAATCACTGTTTGTCCATTTTCAAATAAGCATTCTGCCGCACTTATATCCCCCAATATCATGACTAATGGATTTAGAGTCGAGCGCTCTAGTGCTTGATGGCTACTAGAGTTAGACCCCCAAGCGAGGGTAGCGAAACAACACAGCCACGCACTCTCATTGGTTAAATCAAGTAGCTCGCGCTTACGTCACATCCTGTTACACACATCCGTCTCTTTTCACGAAATCACTCCCAACAAATATCCAGCAACCGAGAGGAAAGATGTTACACATCAACAAAGAATTAATCAATCACGTAATGTTTAAGAATAGACCCTAGACTGAGAACACTTTTCAAGGTAGAAAATTGTTTCAACATCAATATTAAAACATGATTCTCAATATTAATATGTTATTAAATGTTTCTGAGTTTTGGCGCAGGCTCTTTGACATTTAGTGAAGACAACCTTAATTACAGCTTTCTATTTCTGAAGAGACAATGGTGTCTTATTTATTTATTTGATTCGTGCAATTGTACTTATTCGTGACTTCGAAAACCTAGTGATGCAAGCTTAGTGTTAGCAGGATTAAATTACGAACATGAACCATGACATTCTGTTAGTTACGAAAAATATTAACTATTTCTGAATTGCGTTTACATTCCTGATCTCTTGTTTGAGGTTTAGTAACTACGTATTTTATTACAAACTCATTGTTAGTGTTATATCCTTGGCCTAGATTAAAATTATTTACATAAGATTAAGAGGATATCTTAAGGTATTCGACTACGTTCGGAACCGTGATTTTGTAAAAGCGTGTAAATGGATAATATTTATGATATTTAGCATCACTTAGATTAGACAATGTATATAAAATTGGTTTAAGAATAGTATTACAATAAAAAATTATTTAAGTACAATATTTTGACAAAAAATTAACTTAGAATAACCTTTTTTCCAAATGTTCTCCTTTTGTAAAAAATGCTTCTATTGTATTAATATTTTGACTGTATATAGCTCAGACCTCTGTACAGAGGCTCAACTAGAATTTTTGAAGTGTATAACTTGGAAGTAGGTTTATCCATGTTTTACGAAAACAGAAGGGAGAAATTTTAAGAAAATACACCGATAATTATTTCAAATGGTTGTACCTCTGAAAATAATGTGAATTTTTCAAAAATCATAGTTGAGCCTTTGTACAGAGGTTTGAGCTATATACAGACAAAATATTAATACAATAGAATCATTTTTTACAAAAGGAGAACATATTGAAAAAAGATTATTCTAAGTTAATTTTTTGCCAAAATATTGTATTTAAATAATTTTCTTTCGTCATAATGTCCTTAATAAATTTTAAACATGTATTCTAATCTAAGTGGCACTAAATATCATGAAAATTATATATTTATGCGCTTTTTTTAAAATCACAGTTCCGAACGTAGTCGGATACCTTAAGACGTTAGTATTCTAAAGTCAAATGAAGTTTTGAATTAATTAATGCTTCGTATGACAACTTTTGAAATTCTAGAATTGAAAATTTCACACTATGTTTGCGTTTTTACCTGCCTCAGTTACATTAGAAGTGGAGCAATAACCTAATATTTTAGATTTCTAGTCTCATATCGGGACCATTTTAATGGAATCATGGATTTAAGTACTAATTACACAGTGAAAAATCACCTTACAAAATTATAGGTGTTGTGTGTGCTGTGCTATATATAAATTGAAACTATATCGGAAAGTCCACATGATGTAATTTGGAAGTTGTATTGTCATCTCTTATCATGGTTCAAAATACGATTTGTCGATTCTTGCAATATATTGCTATGCTATAATGCTAATACAAATAATCTAAGTAATCTTAATTAAATATTTGTTCCCTTAAATGGCGATTTGTAAGCTTATGAGCAGTAGCGCACACAAAATTTTTTCAAGGAGGGGGGGTCCAGGGTTGAAAGTCCACCATTTTGGTATCATGCTCCAATACGCCGCCCAACATATTCTTTTGATTTTGTCCATTTTCGGGAACAAAAATAATACAAAACTAATTATTGTATAAATAATTAGCATTAGTTAAAAAAATTAATTACTATTAAATACATAATTAAATTTTACGTAATATATACATAGGATTATAACTAATTGAAAGAAAAAAAAAGGTTATAGGGGTGCCCGGGACCTGGGAACCCTTCTGTGTGCCACTGCTTATGAGCTTTTCAGCTGAATAATTATGTACAGTGTTTGGAAATGTATTTTAGTAGATGATATTGCACAATCCCTTAATTACGACATTCATTTTAGGACTTTGAAGGGAACATTCATTTTAGGACTCACTGACTTTAAAGTGTTTAAGAGTTTTTTTTTTCTTAACGTTTAAAACTAAAGTTCCTTTAAAAAAGGTTGGCTTAAAATCCAATTTACGGAAACGTTAAGAAACCAGTTTTTCTCTAAACTACATTATTTCCTAGATTAGTAAGCAGATTCGTATACAAATCCCCACCTCCTTTTTCTAACTTAAAAAAAGTTCACATTATCCTCGGCTTATGTACGAAAATAAACGCCAATAAAATTCAAATAAGTTAAAATAGTATTGGATATTATTCTGGCGATAATGGAAAAATATAGAACAAATAGAATTACAATGCATACTCAGAAATAGCTTTACTGTGTGTATTTTCGGTATAAAATGTATTACAAATCACTCGTATAGAATAGATGATTATTCTTACATTGTGCGATCTCAGGATACGTCACACCCTTAATACTGCTATAAATTTCCCTAATGTAACACGAAATATTGTCTTAATCGTATTTATAAGTAATAAATTGTCTTTACAAGACAATAAATTGACGACTATTTCACAGCACGCCTTTCCTAATATTCTTCTATCCCTTTTACATTGACCGCGACGGGGAAAATTACAATGGAAGATATTTTTACCCCGATAGGGTTGAAAGACTTTTTCTTTGTTTCTGTGGGTAAAAAAAAATCAATAATCAGCTTTTCAGCTACTAAGGGCTGATGAATTGCTGCTCCTACACCAGTTATTACTCACAAACGGTGCAATGAGCCAGTCAACGTCTTCCGGAGACAAGTACTTTGTCTGCAGTCGACAAAAATACACTGGAGTTGTTGATGGATTAGTTAATTGTATGCTTTTCGTTCCATTGTTCCCTTATGGACTTTCTCAGTATAATTTTCAAAGACTTTGTAACAAAATGTTGTTAGGGTATTGATTAAATTATGTTTGATTTTGAAGTAAAGAGCTGCTTAGTAAATCTATCAAGCCATATTTTGAGGTTATTTTTATTCACGCCATATTTTAATATTATAATGGGAAAAAAATCAACTTATAGCAGTGCTTCTCAAACTTTCAATATTTGCGACCCAATATTCAATCATAATTTTCCTCGCCCCCCCTTCCATGCAATATCCCCCTCAGGGGGCTCACCTTCTTTAGGTGGGTACGGGTGTCACAATCCGAGGTACCCTAGTGATCTTTTCCTTTTACCAAGGGGTTTACTATCGTTGGTAAACACGGGTGTCACGACCCCGGGGTACCCCAGTGATCCTTCTCTATTTTCAACCCTCCATCTTGTCATCCAATTTCGCCTTTTCTTCTTTTCCCGTCCAGACCACAGACCAAAACTGGCTCTTGCGCCATAAAACACCAAACTCATCATCATCATCATCATCCATGCAATATCGATGTTTTGAATTCAATAATACTATACCTTAACGCTAAAGCTACAATAAGACTTTATCCTCTTGCCACCGGCGTGTATAGGTCTCGCTCAGCCAAAGCGTTAAATTCACCGGTCTTGTACACACGTTTTTCTGAAGTACGATCTTTTTAGCGCACTGCATCCATAAAATTATTCCGAAGACCTTGGCAGTGTTTGGGAAGGGTTTACTTATTTTAGAGACTTTGCTTATTTATGCCTTATTCCCTCCCCAATACATTACATACATGCGCTTACGTAGGAAAAGGTGGCGATTGATAAGAGAATAGCGTAACTTTTAATCGAGAGAGATAATTAAGGGATTAATTACAAACCGTACAAATTATCAAGTGTTAGTTTTTGTATGTAATTTTATGTGACAAGCCCATCGAGTCACTTGTAATTATTAAACTTGTTCTTAACTTTGTATTTTATAAGAAATTTAATAATACTTTGTGCAGTACTTGATACATTTATAAGTATAATATCAGTGTAAATGCGCCTTTTATTTTTTATTATGTCCAAATGTATTTTGGTACAAAAAACGTCAGCATATCTATCGCAAGACCTTTACGGTATTTATATGCATATCTGTTTCAAAAGAGTTAGATGGGAGTCGAATTAGAATACTTTTCAAATCTGTTAAGGATAAAAGTCCAACGTTTTTTCCCTAAAATTTCTGAAATCTTATGCACAGTCAATGTTTTTAAAATTTTTGAAATATAGAGCAAATTTTTGAAAAAATTCCTCATTTTCAGAAAGTTTTATCTCAAATGGATATCATCCACATTACCGAAAATAACAGAAAAAACGGCGTTTTTCTTACAACAAAAAACAGATTAGGCTATTTTTTTTAATTACTTAAAATCCAAATGAGGGACCACTCTAAAATGCCTTCAATGGGCCATTTAAGAGGTTGAACGTTACTTTAGATCAACATTAATGACAGCCTAATTAACTTTATTTATTGTTGTAAAATATGTAATTTCAACAAATATTTGTCTACTGAAAACTATTTTTTTAAAAAGATTCTGCTGGAGAATGCATTACATTAAATGATTGATAATTTTAAAAAAATATTTTTTTTTCTTGAATTGCATTATTAATATTTTATACGCGTTTCAATATTGTATGTGGTAACTATTCTCCAAGAAGATAGAAAAAAAAACATGAATATTGTTCCAACTTTCGAACGAATTTCTTCCAGACTGGCGGAGGGGGGGGGGACAAAAAAGCATAGCAAATAACGTAAGCCACATCCGGGGCCTGAATATTTATAAAAACTCTTTTAAATGAGCTTGAACGTTTGATCTCATATGTAAGACGCAATTGCCTGACTCTATAGCCATGACCAAATTGAATTGGTTATTGAAAGATGGTATTTTTTAGTTCGCCATTTTCATCACGTTGTCTGCATTGGGTGTAAATAACAAGCGTGACGCAGCTCTGTAGACGTTCTTAATCGGATTTAAGTCTGAGGTTTTCTGTTATTCATTCCCAAATCATACATCTTGTCTGAAACCCGATTTTTGATGTGATGAACTCGTATTAGGCTGGATTATTGTCTCCGTCTTAGGAAATGGTTCCGGATATAGTTTAAATGAATTTCTTCATTTTTATTTATTTATTTATTTTATTTTTTGGCATCATCTAGCTTGTAATATTTAAAATAAGTTTGCAAATAACTATAAGTTCTATCAGTGGCGCACACAAGGGGGGTCGTAGGGGTCAGGACCCCTTCCAAACCCTTGATTTTTTCCCCGGTTGATTATATTGTAGGTAAAATTTAATTAAATATTTGTTATTAATGATTAATTTTATTAATTAATGTTAATTATTTATTCAATAATTAATTTTTTACTGTTTTTTGTCCCCCAAAATCTACAAAATCAAAAGGAGCATGATACAAGAATGGTGGACTTTTGACCCTGGAACCCTTGAAAAATTCCTGTGTGTGTTATTGAGTTCTATCAATTCATGTCAACAGAATTTATATATCTGTACATTTATATTTATTGACGTATAGTATTTTGTGTTCTCTAAAACATTACCTGAAATATTGCGATTATTTGCACAAATTATGCCAGTAACTTAAGAATCCATCTAGTTATTTCAAAGTAGTATTTTACACTAGAACATCATTTATCCAAACGTTTATTATCCGGATCGTCTAATATCCAGATCAGTTGTTTGTTTTTTGTCAAATACATGTGTACTGTATATGAATACAATGGTACAGCGAAAAATAAATGATTATTTTCCACAATAAAGCTGAAATTGCGACCTTTTGCTCCTATTTTTTTTTCAAGCATGTTTCTCGCATATGATGATTTTCTATATTTGTATAGTGTCCAGTTTCATATACTGCATGGATCGCATTCAGTTTTCAGTTATCCGAACAATCACGTATCCGAACGGTGTCCGGTCCCAATTGATTCTAAAGTATGTGAAAGGCTACTTGATTATTTTTTACTCTCAATGTGTTTACATATGTACAACGACTTACAAAAACACTTTATATATTGCGCATATTCTGTTTTCCTTATTAGAAAGAGCCCTTATAACAAACCAATATGTGGATGGCGACCCCTAGCTAACAATTCGAGACGGCGTCAGTCGAAGGGTTGATGTCGAACCATGAACATCGTGTCGAAGCTATGTCCCCATTCATGGCTGTAATGTTAAATATGGTAGTTTCCGTAATTGTTTTTATTGTAGCTCTAAATGTTAATGTTCTTTAATGTTTGTAATATTTATAGTTGTTATTAAACTCTTTAACTCAAGATGTTTGGCGTGCGACTGATACTCGCTACACCTTGAACTTTTTGAAGTGATAACTTCTATACGCGCGTTTTGCTGGATAGTGAACTTGAATGAACGTCAAGCTTGGGTTTGTAACCTCATTAGGCTTTTTTCGTCTTTAGTCGGAAATCAAGCTCAGATAAGGTCGTCCGTGACATACTCGTACACACCCCTAAAAAGAAAGGGAGGGACGTTTCCTCCTTCCCCCAGGAATACGACTTAAAAGTAAAGTTCCTAGCTTTGACCTAAGTGGGGCTCCCCCCACACCACCACCTCTTTCTACGAAAATGATTGCGGGATTCTTTCTAATCCTAGTTGAAGCATGAAAATGAAACATGTAATATTTCTAAAAAATAGGTTTAGAGAGAGATAAATTCTACCCTAAAATTAAACATAAAATGTAGAAAAAGGACAAATTTTTATGGAACTAAGTAAATAGTATAATTATCACTAGCAATATTACAGTGAATTTAAGAAAAAAATGTATTTTTGTAAGCGAATCAGAATAGCAATGAATAAATAGTTCTATTAATCACATTACTTAAATATGCTCTGAGTCTAAAAATAAAATTAAAACAATTAAAAATTTAAAATGACAAAATTAAAAGTATATAGGTATTAAGAAAAAGTTACATTAAAAATAATTTAAATACATGAAAAGAAGATATAATTAAGAAGACTTACCCTGCTGCATCACCGGATATATTTGTATAAAACTGTCATACAATGACATAAGAGCTAGTATAAGCTAGAGATTATGCGATATAAATCCTCTGATTAAATCCCTTTTTTAAGGGTTTTGACCTAGATTCCTGTCTTCACATTACTCTCTTCACTTACTATCTCTTTGCTTCAATCAATTCATAGATAGAATTGAATATTGTTAAATTACAACCAAAATTTTAAAGCCGGATCGAGTCTTCTGAACAAATTTTCTATGATTTTAAGTGGGAATTTTAAAGTAGATTTTTCAAAAGACAAATCAAAACCATTAGTTGGTTTTTTAAAATCAAAATTCAATTTAATTATGTCAAATGATCCAAATGAAAGCACGAGGAAGTACGGAACAACGCTTGACGGCGTTTTTTAAATAGATATTTAAATAAAATTTTGAATCTTAAGTATTTATAACCTATTTCAGCTACCATAAACCTATTGTTTCCTTCTTAGAATACAATTAATTCACAAATATGATTGTATATTTCGCACAAAAACATTACTTTGTGAATACAGACATATGAATAAATAATTTTATAGGACAATAATAATATTCTCTAGTTTTTTATTCACCTAACTAATGCCTGAAACAGCATTACAAAATTTGAAGTAATCGCTTCTATCGCGTGGTCATAAGCACACGCACTTTTTGTTAATACATCATCAGTCGTGATGTAATCTGAGGAACTAGGTTTTAAATGTACAGAATTTAAACAAAAGTTTAATTTTTGTATATGTTTTGTCTCCTATGTATTTCCTCAAAAATAAAGTACCGTGTACAATGTTTGGTATATTATATTTACATATTCTTTCGTTACAGCATTAGAGTTTAGTAACAATTTTTGCGTTTCCTAGTTTTCTTTGGACATCTTTTATTTAAAATTCTGATAGGTATTCTCATTGAATAATTTCATTGAGAATATCAATATAAAAATTTCAATATCCAAAATTTGCTAAAAACCATTTTGTACCGAAACCCGAATTTTTTTGTAATGTTAATCTGTTAATAAAACTATGCGTCAGCGGGAAAATAACTTAGAATGGAAAAAAAATTATAAAATGGATTACAGAATAATTTTTTTTCTGTTATAAATTTGATCTGTGTATAAACAGAGAGAGATTTGTTGCTTAGCTAATTAACTGAAACAAAATTTCAACTCAATTGGTTTTCGAAAGTTAAATACATTAAAATTCTCTAGAAGTTTGTCGCTTAAGTTTTATTTTTAGCTGAAACATTAAGTGTCTTAAAAACTTAAGTGTGAAAAGAACTTTTTTCCCTCAAAAGTTTGTGTAAAACTGGTACTTTTTTACAAGCTATTTGAAACTTGCAATCTGTAGCATCTTTAGCACTGTAATATTTCACGGTGTTCATTTATGTGCAGAATATATTTACGCAAGGAATTTTTCGATAATGAAAGGTAAGAGAAAACCCAATGTTTTTGAAAAGGAGGGAAATAGAATAGGAATGCTAAGCAGAATTCAATTTTAATTAACTGAAACATCGAAAATTCGCAGGATTTATATGTTAGTAGAATCTTATTTCTCTTTCTCTGTGAATTTTGGGACAAATTGCTCAAATTCATGATTATATGTTTAAATACTCATGGAACATACAGTGAAATACGTTTAATGCGAAAACGCTTAAGACGAAACATCAGTTAACAAGAAATAATACAAGGGGCCCGACAAAATACTATGTATTTTCATGCATTTTTCTCTTAACACGAAAATATTTCCCTTCTGGGAATGAACAAAATAAGGAAAACACCAACCGGATAGAACTGTCCTATTGTAATTATCTGAAGAATTCATTACAGTAGATGATGATAATATGTGTAAAGCCCCATTTATGGCAGACAAAGACATTTTGGAGTTCAAAGCTCACAAAAAATATCATTGATGCAGATACCGACGATGAAAATGAAATGCAGCTCCTGTTCCCACGTCATCCGAAGTGAGGCACGTCATGAAAAGTGTGTGTAGTTAATTAGACGCATATTCAACTGGTGAAATGAATAACAAAGTGGACGATATCGAACAATTTACTGACAATTTGATGTTAAAATAAACAATGCAAAGAAAAATATTAGATTATTTTTCAAAAATAAATATTTCGTTTTTCAAAAAACTTGAGAATTTTGTATTAAATTTCTTTAAGTAAATTTAAGTTCCTTGTGAATGTTTTTGTTTCATTAATTTTTATCAAATGTATGCATATATACATAGATATGTACATAAAATAAATTCTAATAAACTTAATTTTGTTGATAAGTTTTTGTTTTTTTTTGCAATATCTTTTAACACGAAAAAATATTTCAGTTCCTTCAGTTTCGTGTTAAGCGATTTTTACTGGTATATGTAATAAACATTTGCACGCATTTTCCAGTTTTAAAGGCAGATTAAAGAAAATGTTTCCAAGCCACAAGATTAAAATATTTAAATGCTCATTTTTTGATTTCTCATTTGCGCAAAATAAATAAATAAAAACTAATCCCTAAATAGAATCACAAATTACATAAAACAAATACTATACAATATTTTAAAATTTAATTCGTCATTTGTCGGTTCGGGATCTTACAATAAGTTGACATTTGAATAAATCTGCTTTTAATCTTTTCCTTTGTTTTACTTTAATTTATCCTGCAATCATAATAGCATTAAGTTCATTCGATGTTGTATAATGCAAATTAGTTCGTGTTCGCATTCATCACACGCATTTTGAACTGTGCTGTACCATCAGTTACATCTGTAACTGCTGTCATCACAATTACTTAATTAAATCTGTCACTGCTACACCCCGTCTATATGTGTGACAGTTATAATTTAATCCGTTTTATCTTACTTTCACTTGTTTTTTTGGTATTTTCAGTTTGAATTTTCTTGACTTTAGTGTTCTTAAGTTGTTTTTTTATCGAGATTTATTATGTAACTTGTTTTCTTTAATTGAAAAAATCTAAGAAAGCGAGGGAATTGAAAAATACGACAAGAATATTATTAATATAATTTTAATTTGGATGCATCAAAGAGAAAATCTTTCAATAAATAAAATGATGACCTGAATATTAATACCGCAAAAATATTTCAATTCAAATTTTCCGATTGTGTTTGAAGTTTTATTTCATATTTGTGACAAATGGAATGGCTTAGGTTTCCTGTACTTTTGAGTGAGAAGAATTAAAAATAAAATTTCCTATGTTCTTATGAAATTTTTACATATGTATAGTTCGACCAGGGATAATTAACAATAACTGTAAATACGCGTGCGACCATTGGATTCTTGAAGTCGTAATTTAAATAAGAGGCGAAAGAATATTTTCGTTTTTACATGAACTGCTTTACGAAACTCTGGCTAAACTATTATTATTTAAATATATAGCTTGGAAGGGGATACAATTGTATTTCAAATTGTATAAGACATTTCCTCCTGTGGTCGAAATGATTTTTTTATTCGCATTGAATATAAATCACATACACAAAAAAAATTTGATGTTCTTTTGATTAACGAAAAAAACAAGGACAACAACTTAACTGACATCGCTCAATCTCATGTCTCACTATTATCATGGACTCGTGTTCGGCTTGTGTGCGGGGGCTGCGGCAGCCCAGTGGTCAAGGCATCAGATCATGGCAGGCATGTTATATGTTCCTGCCCAGTACCATTAAAGACCCGCCGTGTAGGGCAACGATGCACGTTAAATCTGTCGAGAGCTCAAACGTCATCCTGTTGGTGTGGTGTGGTAGTTAGGAGAGGGGTGTGCCAGCTCAGGTGTCGTCCACGTCACTTGACCATGGTTTAAAATTACGAGGTCCGTCGCCAAAAGCCCTCGTGTAGCTGAACAGTGCGACGTTAATATTCACTCACTCACCCCGGCTTGGGGCGTGTTTTGGGGTGCCATTGAAGCCCCGGGCTTATAATATATATATATATATATATATATATATATATATATATATATATAATATTTATATATATATATATATATATATATTGCCATGACATTACTTGCGTAAAATATTTTTGTTATTTACTTATTTTTTAGTGAAGAGTTATACAGTTCGTGAAGTAACTTCATCAAAAGTGCTTCACTTTTTTTTTTTTTTACGCCTGTGAAATTTAGTTTACAGAACAAGATGACGGCGGTCTTTCTTTCCGCCAAGAAACAAAACAAATATTAGCTAACTCAGAAAGGTATAAGTAATTTTGTTTGCGACTTTTTCTTGCTGCCTTTCCCGGGGGAAAAAAAGTCTCTTTTTCCTTTAGGAAAAAATTTTTAAATTTTTACTTTTAAAATTCCTGTTTTTAAACAAATTCTGGATTTTAAGAAATTGTTTTCAGAAAGAAATACTCTTTAACTTAATCAAATGAAGTACTGCTGTTTGTTTATTAGAACAGAAAGGAGGTTTGTAGTAGATCTGAGGATTTTCCCAAGTTATTAAAGGAAAAATTTTTTTTGTTTTTTGTATTTAAATTGCCTAGAATAAAAGACAGACCTTTTTTTTTAACCAAAATTCTAGTTTTCATTTTTTTTCCTCGTACCGTTTTATGTGGGTTTTTTAAATTCAACAAAACTTTAAAATTTAGAGTTTATTTATTAAGAATCTTTAGTTATTATGACATTTAAAGCTGTTTTCGGTTTCGGTTAATGTTAATGAATGGGACCCGAGTTAAGTACATTTTTTCAGATATAAAAGAAATGAAAAATTAATGATATTCTGGGTTCACTTTTCCTTTGGGAAAACATATTTTATCATTCTTCACTTTTTTAAATTTTAAACCATTTTTCTGGGATAAAAAAGTGTTTCGCGTTTTTTCTCCTGTACCGTAATGTTAAATAGCTGTCCTTTTCCCTGTTAAAATGAAAAAAAAAATTACTCAAGGGAAAATTTTGAAATTTTAGAAACGCCTATATTGTTCATAGATGTATGAGTTATAATGTTGCAAATTTTCATGAAAATTGAGGCATTTTTCTGTCTGAAAATGTGCTCCACGTTTAGTTCAGGCACTCGTACTTCAGCCGAAAACTGCCTTAATGGCCGCAGTAGCCGAGTAATCATAGTTGTGAACTCGTGGTCATCGGTGTCGAGTCACGAGTTCGAGTTCTGATGATTCTGCTAATCCGCCGTGTAGAGGAGTGGTTGCGCGTTAAATCTGTCGTGGTTCCCAAGGGCCCCCATTTTGGCATGGTGTAAAAATTTTGGGAAGGGGGGTTTCCATCTGGACGTTGTTCCATAAAAGATTCTGATTCAAAATTACTTGTTCTGTTACCAGTAACCCTTTGGATGCTTTTAAATGTTTAAAGTTAATAAAACCAGCGATACTCAACCTGCGGCCCACCGACCTTTTTAAAAAATGGCCCCGGGCCGGGGCCATTGCTCTGAGCAATTCACTTATCAAAATTTGTTGGAAAATTCTTTGTTGAAAAAATCAAATATATCAATTTTGCTTTTTGTTGTCAATGTCGTATGGGTGCGAATTGATATTTTTTTCTGATTAGTGTTTGGGACAACGTGGGTAGCAATCATTTTATGGTGGAACAAATTTCTAACTATCTTTCATATCTCCAACAAAAAGTTTCAAAAAAATAAATTTTTCAAGATGAGGGAAAGTTGACTGGTTTTTGGGGGAAATAAAAACTGTTCAGTAATTGTTTGGTTTTGTCGAAAGTGTTGTTTTTAAAAAAATCCCAAAAAACAGGAATCACACAAAAATTAAAACATTTTCTCAACAACTTTTTAAGGGTGATAAATAGGTTTTTTCTTGAATAATCTTCACAAACAGAAAAAGGGGGTTTTGTCAGGGGTTATCACAGCGGTAACAAAGGCCCCCTATGAAATTTGTTATAATTGGTAATCATTGAAACCGTTTACTGATGCAGAAATTGTGAAAAGTGATTCTTAAATGCTTTCGTTTTTTTAAAAAATTTGTAAAAAAAAAAGATAAAAATAAAAATTCAGAAAAACAAAATAAAGTTTTAATATTTTGGGTAAATTTCCTTTTTAAAATTTTTTCTGTGTTATCTTTTAACGCACCCCCTCTCTATTAATTCTCATGCTGCGGCCCGCGTGAAATAGCTAACTTATGTATACGGCCCGGCGGGGGAAAATTTTCCCCGTATCATCCTCCTAAGACATTTAAATATTTCTAAAGATAACGATAACTCAATTTTTACTGTATTTTCTTCATAATATTCAATCGGAATTGGAAACCCATGTTAGGAATTCCTTCAGAAATATACTGATGTCTTTATTATTCAAATGGGGTTTTTTTTCAATGGGGCTGCATTTTAGCAACTTAGCCTTTGAAGATACGGCAAGTCCCCAAATATGAGAACCATTTTGTGGTGGTAGCATCTAGTGATGGCCTCAAAATTTGGATGCTTGAATTAATATTTGGTTTAGATATAATTAGGCAAAATATTATAAAGCATTTTTCATAAAAACAGAATGTTTTGAAAGTGTCATTTTTTGCCGGATAGTTACATTCAAATAGTTTTATTGTAATAATATTTTCAAAACAATTTTATCTTAAATTCTATCTCAAATTATTCTTAATTTTAAAAATCATTAATACGTTCTTTTTTTTCAAAAAATTATATTTTCAAATGTAGTCTCAGAAACCTTTAAAACGTAAGTTTCACGAACACGAAATTGATTATTATTTTTTTTTCTAAAGTCACTTAATGTAAGTGCTATTACCCAATCATAAAATCAAGATAACTTCAAATTTTTAAAAAGAAATGAAAAACATTGAAAAAAAAAGAAACTAAGAATGATGATTTAAAAAAAGAATAAAAGTGCTAAAATAAAAGTTTAAAATTCAGGAAATTCAAGATTATAACCACATCATTACAGTCCAAGAAACCAGGTTGTTACAATTCAAAATAACGATTTATTACAAATAAAAAAATAATAAAAATTTCGAAGCGCCATCTTCCAATGCATCAAGAGGATCAATCAGGAAATAAAGATAAGGTTGAATCTAAAAAATACTGGTAGAGTACTATCGAAAATTTTTAACGGTAACTGGTAACAACGGTTTTCTATCTTATCCGGGTTTTTTTTTTCCATCTCAGTTTTTTATAAATAAATGTAAACTCCTGAGTTCGTTAAGTATCGGCAAGTTTGTGTAAGCAGCGCGCGCTCCAATGTGTGGAAATTGTTCAGGTATATTTTAGTATCATAAATTTTAAAGTATCCTATATTTCACTGGAGTTTTTCAACAGTATCCTAACTTTATTTATTTATAAGCGCTGAATGATTTGCTTGATGCAAATTGCTTTTTGTATTTGGTTCTAATTCTTATTTAAATTTTTATTCGTATTTTCAAAAACATTCTATCATTTTGCAATTACTGAGTTTTCAGTTCATAAAATAGAACGCAAATTATTCGATTTTTTACAAAGCTCTTTTTACTTTTCTGTTTCACTGCAAAATAGAATCACTATTCTCTGATCCTCGAACATTTTTTAAAAAAAAGCAATTTATCATTATTCCATCCCAAATCCAGCAAAAAATGACAAGAATCTGAAATGGGTGGATAGGAAAAAACTCATTTGTTCTATAACATTAACGAAAGTAGAACAAAAAAAGTTCTAATAAGCGTTTATACATTTCGCTGCTAAAAAAAGAACCAGTGCTTTAAAAGTAATGTGAAATTCTAGAAAAAGATTAAGATTGATGATATTTTAAACGCTTTAATTTTTAATTCATTGTTTCCGAATGATTTTACTTTTCGTGGTGATGATTTGCTAATTATCTTAGGTTTCAGTCGCCCCGTTCCATAAAATGCAATTAAATAAAGTGTAATTTTCCCCCTCAGTAAAGAGTTTCCGTTTTTATCGTTTTTCTTGTTAATTAACTCTATTTGTGCTAAATATCTTTCTGATTTGAAAATGATCAAATGGAATGGCGTAAAAATTATTATAAGATAAATTGATAATTACGATAACGATGTAGTTCATCTCTTGTTTCGAAGGTCTCTAAATGAAATATTTAATGCGTGTAATTATTGTTTATAAAAAACTAGCGAAATAGAAATATAAGAATTTTTTCAGATTTAAATATATATGTAATATCGTTTCAGTTTGATTTTTTTGTATTTTTCTATTTTTACTCGATAATTCAATTATGAAAAAAATATTTGGTTTTCCCAGTAATTGTCATGAATGAAAGTGTAAGAATCGTATTTAAAGGGAGAGCTGGGGTCTTTTGAATTTTTTTTCTTGCGGAAAAAGTGATAATTATCATATACGGGAACTTATATTTTGATTATTAAATTGCTTTTTATTTTAATTATTTTGCACTGTAGTTATATTGAGTGTACGTCATGTTAGTATAACTTAAACCAGAGGTGGGCATTAAGTCGATCGCGATCGACCTGTGGAGCGCTAAGACATTTTGGGGTGACCGCCTGGAGATTAGCAGTCAAGTAATTCTATACCGAAACATTCAAGATTTGCAGGCAGTATGCAGACTAAGTCTTTTATTGACTTTAAGTGCGAGAATTAACTGTAGGTGAAAATGTTTTATTTTTTAACGTGTTTTTTGAATTGTTTGATAATAAATGCATCATTTGATATTATTATATTGATGGCTATTATTATTATGTTTGTATCTTGTGTTTTGATTTAAATGCGGTTTTAAGAGGTGTTGGAAAGCTAAAACCTTATTTTTTTGTCAATTTGAGATTTTTACATTTTTAAATTGTATAGATTTTAACTTTTCTAAAAATGTCTTACTTAAACCTCTAGGGTAATTAAAAGCCCTTAAAACCTATTTTTAAATAATCGTTGAAACTGGGACACGGCCATCTGAATGGCGAAAAATGTAAACAAAATACTTCGTATTTGCTTAAAAGTTGAACGTCTGATATAAACCAAAACATGTATCTTTTATTGTAAATTGAGTCTTTTATTTTATTTAATAGCCGATTAGAATCCTCACTGTATACATTAAAATCAATTTATTTCAAAATGTAAATTTTGATGTTCGATGTACCTTTTCTGAGAATCTACTCTGTTCACTGGTATATAAATTTCTTATGATATATTTATAATGATGGCTATAATAAATGCCAAAATAAGCTTTTTGTAAAAAACTCAAAAATTTATTTTTTACAAATTTTTTATGTGAAAAATGGGTCAAATTTCACTATGTTTTATAAAATATTTTATAAATTATGAAAAAATTCAAAATTATCTAAAAGCTCATTTCAGTATAATGATAAAGATGTACTTTAATTGTATGAAAAATTTCAAGCATGTACATGTAACAGATTTTGAGAAATGGTACATCGAAAACAGCCAAATTAACATTATCAGTATAGAAAGAACGAGAGGTTTCCAACTCCCTTTAAAAGTGAAAGTTTTTTATTTCAGTTATGTAAGCAAGTACACAACCCGTATTTATTATTAAGTTATTATAAATATTGTAGATCTTTCACCAAACCTCACGCCATTGGGTGAAAAAATTTAGAAAAAGCCTTCAAAAAATTAAAAGTAGCCCGTGTCCTGGAAAAGATTGCCCACACCTGACTTAAACAATTAAATAAAGTTTATCGAAGTAATTCTTTCCACGCTGTATTTGTGCTGCATTTTTTAAACAAACAAAAATAAGCTGGCAAATTTTTTTTATATTTATTTTATTTTTTGATTTAAATAAAAATCAGATAAAAAAAGATTGAGCTTCCTTACTCACAAAATCTAAACATTGATTAAAAAACCATATTTCGATTTTTTAAAAGGTACATAATGTAAGGTTCTCAGGCAGACGATTATTTTTTTAAACATATAAATATATTTCTATCTGTATACTCTGTTGTTTTCTAATGTAAACATAAATTACTTAAACAAATTAATTTTTTTAAAAGATTATTTATACTTTTTGAACTTCCAAACGACAGTTACTCGGTATGTAGCAATTATTAACTTGAAAAACGCTAGGTCTTTCACATACAGAATCATACGTGGCTTGCGCAAGAGTCATTGCGCATGCGCCATATGGTTTGCTTACTCTTCCGACGGACAAATGAAAAACATTGTATGTCTTTGAGCTTTAAAATAAACTGAGATAAAAATGCTTGTTTTTTTGTCTAAATAAAAGCTACAGTCTTAGTTTTTTTTTCGAGCTTTATTTGGTAAAATTTTCACAACTGACCTCGAACAAAAATAAGAAAATAACTTTCTACCGGATAATTCGAAAAAATACCCCATCCTCCGAAATAAAGTCTTCACTGTATCTGGGCAAGCTTGGTACTTTACTAATTTCTAACATTTTTAAATAAAATTCCCTGTCGAAACAGCAAGGAATATTTATGATATAAAGTATCAGGTGTCGCCCATCCGGTATAGAGGTTAGCGACGCTGACTGCTGTGCCGTTGGACCTGGGTTCGAATCCCGGAGAAGACATGGATGTTTGTAAATGTATAGGGCCTTCGTGGCATGGGGGTACTTTAAATAGCTGTCGAGCCGCAAGTCCTCTCGTGAGGTTGGTGGAAGGGAAAGAGGTGGAGTCCCCGACCACCCCCAAAATTGGGGTGAAACCGAGCTAAATCGTTCTGTCAGCTATATGGTGCTCAAAGCTACGGCTAACGAAAGGCGTCTTTTAGCCCTTTACCATGATGAATTTCTTGGGCCTTGATCTGGCCTTTGCAGATCAGGTGGCATTAGTAACAACATAACAACAACAAGTATCGGGTAATATTTATAAAAATTCTGCCTTGTTGATAACTCTTTAAAAATTTTAAAATACATAAAATATTTTTTTAAAAAGAAATAACATTTATTTATTTTATTTTTTTATTTTTTTTTTTTTGTATTTTAAAATTCTGTCATTAAAGTTAAAAGATTTTCCTTAAGAGAACTAAACATTTTAATATTCAATGACAATATCATTATGTAACTTAATTACTCACTCGTAATGGATACTTAATATTAAAGTAGAAAAGATTTAATTGTTGACTTCAGTAAGTATTTTAAATTAGCTCTCTCCCTCTCTATTCAAAATTACTATTTTTCTTCAGAATAATAACTATCAATTTAACACAATAACTATTTTTGACATACTTTAACGACAAATATTTGGTGTGAATAATCTATGAATGCAAACAACGATTCATTCAATAAAAAAATTGCACCAGAAAAAAAATATTTGAACTAGTTAATTCATTTCCCTCAAAAATATCTATTAATTTAAATCCCCATTACTTCTTTCCGATCAGTTTACTAAGAGCAAAATTATACTCCCAATTCATAATCAGTATTATATAAAATTTCCTCTCATTCCATCTCCAATTCTTGATCCATTCTAAAAAGATTAGAGTTTTTCTTCACTAACTTTATAATACAGACCATTAATAATCCAACGCTGTTAATTATCCAATTCAAAAAGTTAAAAACATATCCGACTTCTTCGCCTTAATGATAATTGTCTACTTTTTTATTGGTTCTTGTGATGTGTGACTGTGTGTGAGTTGTCTCAGTTTCTTCCACACATCCTCCCCTATAACTCGGCCTAATCTCCCAATTTCGTGGCGTAAAGATTCGCCCCCCCCCTTCTCAAATGATGATGATCATCATCACGAGTTGTTCGGTTTTTCTTCTCTCACTCGGCTATTGATTTGACAATTTGCTCTTGGAAAATTCCCTATTTTTTCCCCCCTTTCCTTTCTGTCTGGCTGTACCAATATATCTATTGGATAAGTATTGTACAGGATGAAACTCGTTAGTTCTGCGTTCATAATTTATTCAACCGATATCGCATTCGCTAATGAAATCTCAATCTCTTCCTTGACTTTCCGCAGTGACACTTTACGACGGGGGAATTTATTTTGTGATTTGGAGTGTCATTTCGTGATGGTTACTGTTACATCTTTAATTTGTTATCCCTAGTTCAAATGAACCATTGAGAGTAATATTTAATAGATTGAGAGAGGGAAAAGAAAAGGGAAATTATTTATTTGTGTGTGATGAAGAATAATCATCTGAGATTTTATTCCCATATATCAAGTAATAGCGAGATCATTGCTGACTTAAAAGGGGTCTCAGGGGTGTTAAATTTTTCTAGAGGTCGGAAAATATAAACAATTTTCAAACAGGTATAATTCTTTTAAATCTAAATTAAATGATTCGAATCTTTTACATATTATTTATAAAAGAATGGGGCTTCAGAAAACTATAAAATGTTTAAAATATAATAATTTTAAAAATCATAAGCATATGAAAATTCTATGATAAATATTAAGCATTTTTTTGCGTTGTGCACGCTATTTTCTAAAATAGTAGCCTCTGTTGTATAAAACTTTATAGAATCATAAAATACATCATGTTCTTTAAGCCCTACCTAATTGTAGTATTATATCTTTTGTATTTCAAAATATTTGTAAAACATTGCAATTTTTTAAATATTTTTAAAAAATGTATTTTTTTATTTATTAAAATATGTAAGTTATTATTCTATTTATATAAAAATAGCTATAGTGTAATGAGAAGACATTTTACTAATCAACTTATAGCTAGTAATTAAAGCTACTATTTTAGAAAATAGCATGCGTGACGTAAAACTTAATAAATATTTCTTATAGAAAAGTTTCTTATTTTCATATGCCTATAAATTTTAAAATCGTGATCACATTTTAAACATTTTATACTTTTCTGAAGCCCCACTCCTTTATAAATAATGTGTAAAAATTCGAATTATATAATTAAAATTGGAAAGAATTATAACTGTTTGAAAATTGTTTATATTTTTAGACCTCTAGAGAAATTTAACACCCCTGAGACCCCTTTTAAGTCAGCAATGATCTCGCTATTACTTGATATATGGGAATAAAATCTCAGATGATTATTCTTCATCACACACAAATAAATAATTTCCCTTTTCTTTTCCCTCTCTCAATCTATTAAATATTACTCTCAATGGTTCATTTGAACTAGGGAGTACTCAAATTCGCTTAATAAATCTCAGAAGGCCTTCACACTTTCTACGGCGCTCAGACACAACTATCATTATCTAAAGTACAAGTATGCTTAAAGATTATTTGCAAGCACTCGTTCGTCTTATTCAACAGCCAAAGAAATCACTAATCGCTGGTTGACTCTTCACGGTCAAATCAATACTACTCTTCAACGGTCAAAACAAAACTAACTCAGTTTCGGCGAGCGACTCCCATTTGTAAGCCTCATGGATTTTTCTCAAAAATATCCACTTACGCCATAGATCGTGATATTAGTAGATTTCTTCACAAATTTCCGGAAGAATCCATACGGTCGTGAACTCGCTAAAAATGATGCCAACTTGGCTCTATCGCCAAGATTTCACCAAGTTTCCATTGAATCGACATTATAATGTAAGGAACTGCTTTGCTTGTGAATATTACAATTTTAAAATTCAATAAATATTACATAGAGCAATATAAACGTATTACATATCCAGATTATAAATTATTTACACTATTTTAAGTATTTTTACACAAAATCCGTAACAGTATGTTTGAATCATGTACTCAAGCCCTGCTGTCGCCACTGCCGAGTGATCCTGGTCGATAACTAGTGGCGAGCGTTTTACTTTTCGAGACTTGGATTCCATTCCAGATGCCATTGAACAGACATAAATTATTGCATTCTCAACACCAGAAAGCATCAACACAGCTAATCAAATATAGTGTTTAATTTCAAAATTCAGGACTAAATTGAAGGTTTTGAGATTACTTTGCTTAGAATAATTTTCTCATGGGTGATTGGTTAAACCAATTGCCTATGTTATGTTTCATAATTCCTATATCCCATCGCTCATTTAGACGATTAGCCATTATATTTTTTATGTTATTCCAATAATTTTCTCCATCTTTACACATTTTGGTTTGTTTCCTTAGAAGACATGCACAGCACAAAGAACATTACATAACTGATTCTACAAGCTAAACAAAGCATAACTCTCAGACGACTTGCAGCGCCAACTATACATTTTACTTTTAATTTACAATAGCCTATAAAGAGAGCTTACTTATAATTTTTTTTAAAAAAATCTTAGAACTTTTTTAATTACCTACCTGTGTAAGATAAACTATATGTTCATATTTAGTTGGATGGCAAGCTGATACATATTTAAAGAGTTGATTCATCCTTAAATTGGATGTTGGTTTTGACTTCGGATTTTGGTTACTGTTTCCAAAGATTATGACGAATTTTCTCATAATTTTGTATGGTATCATGAAGCAATATCTTAACGTTTTATTTTTAAAGAAATATTTCCAGGATATTACAATATTTTCGTTTTGATTTGTCGAACCACCAGAACAACTGAAACATTATTTACGATTTTCAGATTTCATTCCTTTTGCAATTGAATTTTGAAAAATTTCTGTATATTTTTGCCCTATTTTTCTAAGAAATTGAACCCCCTCAGGGGGCTCACCTTCTTTAGGTGGGTACGGGTGTCACAATCCCGAGGTACCCTAGTGATCTTTTCCTTTTCCCAAGGGGTTTACTATCTTTGGTAAACACGGGTGTCACGCCCCGGGGTACCCCAGTGATCCTTCTCTATTTTCGACCCTCCATCTTGTCATCCAATTTCTCCTTTTGCTTCTTTTCCCGTCCAGACCACAGACCTATGAATGTTTGGCGCAGTATAGCCAAAACTGGCTCTTGCGCCATAAAACACCAAACTCATCATCATCATCTAAGAAATTAAAAATGAATTAATATTCTTTTTTCCATCGCAAATGTATTTTGTAAAATCTAAAAATTGACTTTATGAGGTTTTTATACTAAAATGGTATCCATGCGAGAAGGGTATCCTTATGAGAATATTCTTTCTTTTTAAATCTGTTAATCGCTCCACCTAATTCTCTAAAGCTACCGAAACACCGAAACAAACAAAAAAAATTTTTTTTTTTTTAAAGTAATAGGTTCTTATTTTTATTCTGTAATTTTTGATTTCTTATAAATTTGTAATGAGAAATTTGTGTAATTTTCAATGAGAAATCCTTCAAATAGTAAATACTTAAAAATTCATCGAGCATTTTATGTAATTTTTTTATTAATATTGGAACGAACGAATAAGACTTGAATTTTAAGCAGTTTTTCCTTCCTTTTTTTTCCTTTTAGTTTTTATTGTTTGTTGCAAAACCGAGACAAATATATCCGTATATATTTTATTTTTGAACTACTAAATTTAAAGAAATTTTGGTGAACGAATACGAAAAATAACGAAAAATTCCTTCGTAAAATCATAATTTATTCAGATAGATTTAAATGCCCTCTCACACAGCTGCGGAATTGATGTTTGAATAATTTAAATTCAATCCATACATTTAATCGATTCCACTAAAGGTATCTCCGTTTTCTTTTATGGGTGCATTATTTATGTTTGCCCTAATGTGCTTGACAATATTGTTCTCCTTCAAATTATCCGAAATATATTCAGTTGTATTATTCCACCATTTGTTCTGACATCACTTGTCAGTGATTACTCTAATGGACGACCCCTTCGATCAATCGCTTTTCAAGGGACATAAAATGCATTCTCTGATTTACCATCACGATACCCAATAAAAATGCATTAGTATCAGTAATTATCAGGCTTAGAGGATTCTTTGTGAGATTTTCGTACCAGTGTTAACTACGAATAATAATTAAAAATATAGTTATTGAGTGAATTAGAATTTCAAAGCATTTAAAGTATTTTTACGCATTTCTGCAGACACTTTGCGACAGGGTCGATCTTCGTTGACCATATCGTGGGGTTTCAGCGTAAGTTAGAGGTGTGAGATTCTCGAAATGATGAGACATTTTAGAATTCTTAATATGACTTTTATTAAGAATTTAACTTAAATTACTTATATATCGAACAAACTTATATTAAGTGAGAATAAACCAAAACCCGTAGCCGTAATTAACACAGATCGCGCAATTAGATCACTTATCAATATAATTATACTATATCCGCCTACTCTCAATCTTAATAATATATTCGCATTCAGAATATAATCTTCCTACCTTGGTTTCTACGCAACGTCCAATCCACTTCAGATATTCCTCTAAGCTGGCGTACAATGGTATGTACATTGGATGAATGGCGAGATTTTCGTGATTCTTAGGTAAGCCGTCAATCTACATTTCTATCTTCTCTGAACTGAACTTTTTCTAAATTGCCATCGCGCTCACTAAAACTTCTGTTCTTTTAAACGTTATCTTATTTGCATCTATCCTTCGTTTCACTTCTTGGATTTGGGTTGGAAAAGATTTGTCGTTAATCGTGGCCGTCAAAGAACACAGAGGTTATGTTAGAGAAAGGACGCGTGAGACGTCACAACTTATTAACGATCCAACAGTATTTAATTGTATACAGTACAAAAAGTTGTGTTTATTGTAAGCGGTATTTATTATGTACAGCAGTTTGTTGTAACATGCAGAACAAGACGATGTGTTGAACTTCTGAAATCCCGCCATGTAAAGGAGCTTATGCACGTTAAATCTGTCATGGCTCTAGGTACTCCCTTTGGAGTTGTGTGGAAGCTAGGAGAGGGTTGGGGCAGTACAGATGTCGTCCTCGTCTCTTGACCATGATTCAAAATTACGAGATCCGTGGATAATGACCCTTGTGTTGCTTAAGTGAGTAAGTGTTTATTGACGTCACAATTTTAAACAACAAGGGGGCTTTTGGTGACGGCCTCGTAATTTTGAACCATGCTCAAGTGACGAGGACGACACCTGAACATGCACAACCATCTCTTGACTTCCACACCACACCAAAGACACTGAGCCCCTACAGATTTAGCGTGCACAAACCACTGTACTCTGTGGGTGTTTTGCATTTCACATGTTAAAATAAAGTCGAACCTCCATATAACGAACCTTTATATTGCGAATTTTTCTATATAGTGAACTTTTTCTTGGAACCAACACCGTCTCACGATTTTCTTAAAATAACCTCCCTATATCGAAGTCCATTTTCTACATAACGAGCTTTTTCTCTTATGATTCAATTTTTTTTCTCCCTATTTTTGAAGTATTTTTGGACATTTCGAGTTGTTCTCTCTTTTAACACATTTTTTGGTGGTCTTAAGTCTTAAACTGGTTTTATTAGGTGACTAACTCACCGAGAGCAATAGAATTCTCAGCATTTCGTCTTAGAAGTGCAGCCTTTAATCCCCATTGTCAAGTTCACTGGAAATATCTTCGATATCCTCTTTCACCCTCAGTGGAGTCTCGTGTCCTTGAACTAGTATCAGTTCATTTGTAGTATTGATCAGTCGTACTGGTAACTTAGTTTCTTGTAGCTCGAAAATATCAAAACGTAAGTGGTTGAATATCAAAGAAAAAAATTTAATTCCTCAGGAAGTGGATAAAGGCGTCAAGAAACTTTTTTTGCAATTTTTCTTTCTTCCTTTTTTTTATAGGTAAGATATATAAAATAAAATATATTTATTTACAAAAAGGTGTGAATAATTACTATAATTATATAGTGTTAATGAATTTAAAAATTGTTTTATGTGGTTTATAAATAAAATTCATTGATTGATTGAATATTAACGTCGCACTTTTGGCGACGGACCACGTAATTTTGATAAATAAAATTGAAAAGATGAACCTCTATATAACGAATTTTGGGGGGGATTTAGTGACTTCATTATATAGAGGTCCGACTGTGTTTGCTTGTTGAAAGGCTTGAAAATGTAGGATTCGGCTAAGAGTGTCGAAAATGTTTGCTTGAAAGGAATTCTGTAATAATTTACGTTGAAGCACGCTTAAATTATGTTTTCTTCAATAAAATATTTATTTTCCGGGAAGTTTATTATTAAAATTATGAAACTAACATTTTAATTTCAGTAATCTTTAAGAAAAGGTTAACATATATTTATACGATATAGTGGAATGTTCTCTGTTACTATTAAGAAGTTTGTCATTTTTAGAGTACCAACAAAACATATTAAAGCATATGCTGTGTTTTCTTACCGTATTCAGAACTTCATTCTTATATTTATCCATTAATGAATTGTTTAAGGATTTTTTTTTTTGGTGTTTTATTGATTTTTATAAATTTTATTATTTCATCAAGATAGATCATCATTCTCTCTGCCATTAATTTAAATGCTTCATTTATTTCAGTGAGTATGTGATGTCCTTTCTCTTGACTGAATGTGTTGACACGTAATCGTCAACACTACTTCCATAATTGAAGGACATCCCATTCAGTTTCCCTTTATCATCATTAATCTTTTTTGCTGGGTCTTAATATATAATCTCTATAGCTTATTGTTATTCCGAGCTTAGTGCTTGTATATAATTCACTAACATAAATGATCAAAAAATTCTATGTTATTTTGCTTTAGAGAATGGCAACGTACATGTACGCTAATGCAATCGTCACGTAAATAAATGTTTTAGGTATTAAATTTTCTTTTATTTAAAACTAGAATTGAGTTACGTATTCCATATTATGTTAAAAAAATTTCATATGTTATTGATGTAATGAGTTGTGGCCGCGGTAGCCGAGTGGTATAGGTATCGGATCGTGGCTTGCCTTGTCACGAGTTCGAGCCCCGTACCACTAAAGACCCGCCGTGTAGGGCAGCGATGCACGTTAAATCTGTCGAGAGCTGAAACGTCCTCCCGTTGGTGTGGTGTGGTAGTTAGGAGGGGCCAGCTCAGGTGTCGTCCACGTCACTTGACCATGGTTCAAAATTACGTGGTCCGTCGCCAAAAGCCCTCGTGTAGCTGAACAGTGCGACGTTAATATTCAATCAATCAATCAATCGATGTAATGAGTTATATATTTAGATGAAATTTTAAGTACTTACGTAATATACCATCGACCAAATTCGTCAGATCACAAAATGTCGCCAAATCCCACGATATGCAACCAAAATGGTAAGTAGTTCCCGCACATGTTCAAGCACATAAATATTGTTGGTGCTGTTGGTAATAAGTTATTCAAACTGTGCTGACTATGTCCATTCTGTAGAATATGTTATTGGTGAAAAGGAGGAGGCAAACACAACCGTTCTTTCCAGTGATTCAAAACGGTCTCTCCGTCCAGCTCTTAGGGCAGGCGTGGTCGCCTCTTACATCTCGAATTACACTCGGGGTTCCGACTCACTGGTGGAGTGGTGTTTTTCTCACGGTCATCGGTTGTGTGGATAGTGTCAGATGAAAGGACCCCGCAATATTATAGGGGTGAACGTGTGGATATGAACGGCTTCTTGTTTATGCATTAAGAAGCTGATCTTACAGCTGCTTGGCAGGAAAACGTAACAGTACATGTATTTTAAATACAATACTAAATTCATCTATGCCAATTTATCAACGGTCTAATACGGAAGAAGCATGTGAGAGAATTAGATTCCACGCATGTCTGGAAACTATGATAGCATTTGAAGAAGTTTTTTTGATTTGGCGATATCGTTTCGCTTAACGAAATTGTTGGACAATTTAAGGCATATTAAATGTAAGAATTTTGTTACTGATTTCAAGTTATCCCAGATTCTAACAGGACATGGAAATTTTAATAGCTATTTATCTAGATTTAATTTAATTGGTTGTGATATTTGTTCTTGTGGTCAGGATGCTGAAACTGTGGAACATGTATTGTTGTATTGTAAACTTTATTTCTGTAAAAGAGAAAATTTTAGAAAGGAGTTGAAACGTTTAGGTATTTCCTGGCCACCTGTTTTGTCTTTGTTGTTCAAATGTACCGAGAGCCTAATTGTCTTAAGAAAATTTGTTTACTGTATAGATTTTTAAAGTTTTATATATATTGGTACCTCCCTTTTTTATATTTGTGTATTTCCACTCTTCCTATTTTATTTTTGTTTTGTCTTGTTTATTCCCCTTTTTTTCCCTCCAAATTTTTTTTTATGATTTAATTGAGTTACCACTTACGTTTCTAAGCCTCATGTTATGCATTGCGGAGCATGAGGAGTTTTGCAAATAAATTAAATAAAAAAAAATTAATGCATAAGAACCAAATTTTCTCATAAGTATATTTATTGATATTAAAATTGATATTTATTGATATTGACAAAATCTATGTGCTTTTGTAATATTACACTTATTTACAAAAGCATTGTTTTAAAATCCTTGATTATTTAATATAAAAGTTTAATTATATGGAATTCAGCACTTTCAGATGCTTAAAAAGCACTTTTAAAAAATTTTATATTGATAATTTTTTGAACTAGTTCTTAAATTTTTTTGATTGTATGCGAGACGAACATTTCAGAAATATCTTATGGTTTTCAAATGAAATATTTAACAAGTAATATAAAAAAAAATTAAGTCAATTCCTACTTAGGTCAACAAATTTTTTTTATTTTAGTAAATTAAATTTAATTAATGAATTATAATATTTGAAAAAACTGCTTGAACAAATGTCATCCACTACAAGTTAAAAAAATATATTTGAAGCAAAGTAAAAAATTCGTTAGGAAAACTTACTGGCGCCATCTATTGGTCTTAAATCTAACTTCGTCAGAAATAACGCAGAATATAAAATTTAATTATTGAATTAATATTTGAAAAAACTGTATTAACATCAAGTGTCATCCGCTACAAGTTTAAAAAAATGATTTTGAACTTCAGTGGTTGAATAAAAAGTATTTTATTAACGATTGAAAATTTGAGCAAGATTATATATATATATATATATAGATATATATATATAGAGAGAGAGAGAGATTGAACTAATAGTAGGAATTGAAAAAGATAAATAAGTTTTCCACGCTCGAATCATTGTATGGAAATTCTATTTGAGAACATAATTATCTAGAATAAATCATTATTCAATTTAAAGCCTCAATCCCTTTTAATTTAATACAAATATATAAAGTCTAAATATCTATCATAGAGTGTTTGTATCACAATCGATGACGCGCATCGATACACATTCCAATAACGATAAATCGTACTCTAATATCATTGCTTCCGATTAATATTGCAAGATTTGCTACCGGACCCCACTCGGTAGAAATCAGTCACGACTCCCAAGCTATCCATTAGGCCGACAAGAGAGGGTTCAAATTCCACTTTTCTCTCAAAAATTCCTTAATGATCTTTTATGGGCCGACAGCCCTAAAGAGAAATCAATCCAACCGAAATGCCTTTCCTAATTATTTTAAATGTGGTACAGCAAAATGGAGCTATTTTTAAAGACTTGGCGAAGTATTTTCTTTTAAATGACGCTAAGGTATTTTAAAGTAATGCTTTTTAATAATGCATTTTTTTCTGAGTCTGGGTACCGGCAATTTAAAAAAAAAGAAGTCTTTTTTTTTTTAATACATATTTTTCAACTTTAATGACTTATTATGTTCGGATCATTTATTTCGTAGTTCGATGTTTGGAATATTGAAAAGAATTTTTCTCTTTTTAAATATTCAGTGAAATATGTAAAAATAAAAAGTAAGCTTTGATATTTTGTTATTCAGAATTGATAGCTTTTTCAATGTTAATGATGTCCTCTGTTCGAAAAGTACGTTTGTGAGAACATTAAGTGGTCTGCGCCATTTTGGAATAATATGTTGTCGAATTATCTTGTTCGAAATATAGTGGCGCTGTTTTCAATCGAATTAATTTCTCCTATTCTTTGATGTTTACTTATCTTATTCCTTTTCTCTTTCAGTAAGAGTTTAGTTGTTTTTAACTGTTACTGTTTCCAACCAATTTCGTGTTCTTGTGTTCTGTAATCTTCCAGTAAGTGCTGCTTTTGACAGATACGGGGATGAAAAGGATGACGCAAAGAAAACTAATCCTTTCTTAAGTAAAAGTCATTAAAAATGGCGAATGGAGTAGTTTCTTTCGTTTTGTTTTCAAATCTGAAGAGGATTTCTATACTTCTAAAATACGATAAGCGAATGTTATTTCGTAGATATTCTCTCTAACTATAAATGCCGTATTCATTCTCGTTTAAGTCTTTTTGTAAATATTTATTAAGTGTTATGTTTCAAAATCTAATATTCAATTACACTAATGGCGAAGAATAAAACGTTTAATTTGCTTTTTATTTCTTCATTTATTGTCTGTAAAGCAGAGTTATTATTAATGAAAGTGGTGAGATTACATTATTGTAAAATAAATTAATCCATAATAATACTTTAAAAAGGTTTATGATTAACGTTTTAGATCTTTTTTCCAGTTAAGCCAAATTCTATTCATAATATCATTTAACTGTATCCAGTTAACTGTGACTGCAGTTAATTATTTCAAATTTATGCATGCTAAGTATTTTTACAGTTATTTACAGAGTTTGAAATACTTAGTATAAATTTGATTATTCTAAAATTTTATTAACTGTCAGGACATTTCCTAAAACGAAAAATGGTAAATTTTGTGTACAAATCACAAAAACGTTGAATCTAGATACTAAAACATGAATATGATATTTTCCACCTTAAAAAGAAAATAATTTACTTTGTTAAAAACTTCTAAGATTTCGTAAAATCTTTAAGTACTGCTGTTTTATTGTTCTTATAACAATACGCTAGCCTTATATGAAGTTTTGCCTTTACAATGAAACTTCCCTGAAATATTTTGTTGGTTTTTAATAACTCGTATTAAAAATTTAAAATTTCTTAATCTGTCAAATGATGTATTATTATATTTTATTTATTAACAGTAATTTAAAAAAGGTATTCAGTTCTTAACTTAAATGAAAGGTATTTTAAAAAATTTATTATTAAGAAAATAAAATTCCCATTCAGTGCCTATTAATGAAAAGCATTTTTTAAAAAACAATTATTAGTAAATGAGTTCCGTTGATTTGCCTTTTTTTAGAATCCTTACCAAACCAAATTAAACAAGAATTGTGCATTTTAATGTTCGAAAATTTTTATTTTTATCAATTAATTCAAAAGTAACTTTAAAAAAAATTTTGAAAGATCTTACATTTAATTCAAAAAGTAAATGAATATATTTTGAAGAAAATATCATTAAGAGATTTTAAAATGTATTAATTCTATTCATTATATTCTACTTGTCATAATGCAATTAATAAATTTTTCAATATATTCATTTCAATGAAGTACAGATTATTTGGTTGTTGCGTGTATTCTTCAACGTAAAGATTATTTTTTTTGCGTCTTATTTTTGTACTTGTAATATAGAGGAATTAACTATTTATTTTGTGTTATTTATAAAGTATGCAATATATATACTATCGACTTTTTTTTAACATTTTTACTCTATATATCATTAGATAATAAAATATTCCGATTTTTTATTTTACAAGTAGTAAAAGATACATTGAAACAAGTAATAAAAATAATAAAATTAAGTCAATTTTTACTTAGGTCAACAACGAAAAATTTTTATTTTAGGTACTTTTTATCAAATAATTGCAATTAATGTACATATGACAGAATCGCAGTATTAAGGGGCAAGTAGTTTTTATTAATTATCATTAAAGTATCGTATCATCATTCAAAACAATCGTGTATATAAAAGTCCAGTTCAAATGAATGCTTTAAAACGTGAGAAAAAAAATCTTTTAAAGTTTTGATCCAAGTCGCTAAAAATTGAAGCCAACGTAACTGTATCTCTAATTCTTTAAAAAATTAGTTTATGTCAATGAATTTTAATTAATTATAAAATCATCGTACTTTCACCCAAAACAATCGTGTATAGAAAATTTCAGCTCAAATGAGTGCTTTAAAATGGGAGAAAAACCTTTTAGAGTTTTGACACGTCGAAAAATTTTTGCCAACGTGGCTGCATCCGTAATTCTTTGAACAATTTGTTTCTATAAATTAATTTTTTATTAAGTATAGCTAGATTACCGTATTATCATCCAAAATAATCATGTACATAAAATTTCAGCTCAATTGAGCGCTTTAAAAAGCATTTTATTAACGGTTGAAAATTTGAACAAGATATATATCGGGAGATTGTGAACTAAGTAGTAAGTAGAAGTTGAAAAAAATGTCACACATTTGAAATAAAGCTAACGAAAAAAATCTGCTAGTGTAGCCAATTGTCTAAAAAATAATTTTCCGTGTGTTTTTAGAAGTTGGAGATAATTTATCCTTAAAATATTCTGCAATTAAAATTTGGAGACTAAATATTTTGTAAAAGAAATGTTTATCAGTGGCGCAGTAGTGATGATGATATGAGTGCTTGGAGGGATTTAACAAATACATTTTAATAAATATCATAATTATCAAGCAAGTTATCTGAAAGATTATTTTATTTTTCAAGCATTGGTTTTGTTATTATTTTAAAAAAGAATAAGTGGTCGCAATAGTGAAATGGCCACGGTCGCGAACTCGTATCCAGCGTAATTTCTATCAAGTCGTCAGTTCGAGTCCCTGGCAATACTAAAAATAAATCGTGTAGAGCTGGAATGGGCATTAAGTTGATCGAGATCGACCGGTGGACCTCCAAGACATTTTGGGGTGACCGCCTTTACTTAGACCCAAGACGCGCATTCTAAAATAAACATTTTTATGGAACACCGACTCTAGCTAGATTGGAGAATCGGCTTTTCCACAATAGAGGCGACTGTGTTTACTTAAGTAAATGATTTTATAACGTGTACTCAAAAATAACACCGGCGGCTAGCTCAAATAATTTTAATTGGTTATACTTTCTAATTGAGCACACAGTTACAAATACATAAAATAAAACCCAGTTAACCTTTATACAAATACTAAGGTGTTGGCGAGGGCAGACATTGGCATGTCCTTGCTTCACCGAGGAGGCAGGCTGACTCTCGCACGTCCTTCCTTCACCGAGGTAGCAGTCAGACTCCTTACTTGTTCATACGGCCAGGAGAGGGCGCTCTATTACCATTCGTTACAATTTGAAAATGTGTAGATGACACACATGTACTGCGACATAACCATCCTGTGATGACTATGTCTGTTTGAGATCCGCGTAAGCTAGAGGGTGTGGGTTATCTAAATGATGGACATATTGGATTCTTAATACAACTTTTATTAGAATAACTTATTAATTCTAATTGACAACTTTCTTAAAGTGAGAGTTAACGCAATTAAAACTTTATATTTCAAGTCAGATCGCGCAACTAGATCATTTATCTTAATTATAATAAATTAACTGATTCATCTAACTTCCTATACAAAATATTACCTTTTGCAGAGCCTCCTTCCTTCAACGATTGAGTAATACCTATAATGTAACTTTATATGCGAAGATTCCAACTTCTTTATAATGAACGTATTTTTTCTTCAGAGCTATAGGACATCTAACTCTTGATCGAATGATTCCACACTAAGTTATCTCTAAACTTGCCTTCTTATCATAAAAGCTTCTATCCTTTTAAAGTATATCTCATTTACATATTTGATCCGTTTATCTTCTTGGTATTGGGTTGGAAAGGTTTGCCATTAATCGTTGGCCGTCAAGAACTTAGGAGTTATGTTAGCAAGAAGGACGCGAGAACGTCCGGACCTTTATTTGAAGCGCGCGATGTCTCTTAACCCGTTGACTGCTACTGTAGAGGAAAAAAATGATGACTGTGATGCCAACCGTATAAATGGATTTTGCACTGACTGAAAGGGAGAACAAACGATGATCAGCTCTTCCCACGATAACGCGGGATTGGCTACTAAGACATCATCCCATATCCCACGTTTCCATGGGAATGGTGCTTTTTGATGTCTGTCCACGATGCGGGGACTCAGCGCGAAAAATTGAGTACATACGTCGGTTTGATTCATTTTTTTTTGGAGTCCCACCTTGGGACACCGCTCCCCATTATTCAGGGACCTAGCTGGGGTTAACGGGAACTACTAAAATCATCATACTAAAATCTGTTTTTAAAATCTTATTTTAAAACCAATACAACCAATATTAATCTGGAGGAGGATCAAGAATGAAGACGCAACACGTATTAACAATAAATAACGCAATTAACCTGAATTATCTTTATAGTTTAAAAGCCTATTCAATAGTAAACGTCTTGTCCAAATTTAATTAATCAGCTTACCGCTATATCCAGGTAAACAGCAGGTCCTTAAATTACCTTTCCCAGCTTTAATCTGCTGACTTTTGCTTAGACTATGCTCCGTTGGTCTCGGACCCATTTTTTGATTCGTGGCACCGGCACGGATAGGCTATTCCCAAATTAAGATTCTTTTAGACTTTATCTATATCCTTTGGACTACTTTCTACTAGCGACCCCGGTGGAATGCTAAACTTCAAATATATATTTTGATTCCAAAATTTACATATGCTTTTCCCTTGGTTTGGGTTGGAAAAAATTGCCATTCTGGCCCCAAGGAAATCCCAAAGGACATTTAAATTAAAATCCGATAAACCTGTCACACGTTTACGTGTGTTCTCTCTTTGGGAAAAAAGCCCGGATCCCGTCGCTCCCCTTTTTTTCAAATTCAACTTGACAATTTTGTGTAACATGTGTTTCTGTTGTAAAAATAGTAACCTGTCATTTTAAAAGAAGGGTTCAATGTTGAAAACAAGTGCTAAGAAAAGAAAACATAAAATTGTAATACAGAATGACCACACTTATACCACTGGGTGGACCGCACCACCCCGGGTAGAGGGACTGATGCATGTTAAATTTGATTTGTTCTCACTTTGGGATGTGGAAGTTTCGAGAGTTGGGTGCAAGCTCAGATGCCGTTTTCTTTATTTGACCCTGATTCTAATTGTGTGGTCCGTCGGCCATGGCCTTTGCGTTGTTTGGAAGCGATATGTAATTCAACAGTAAATGCTATCCTTTTTCTCAAAAACTTATAATACTCATATTAAAGCAAAATAAATAAAATATATTTATTATTTATATATACCCCTCCCGACAGGGAAAATCTGTCATCAGGCCCCAAAGGGCACAAAACTGAATGGGCCAAAAAGGCCCCACCCCATGGACTATTGAACCACTGAGTTTAGTTTATATATATATTAAATTTGTTTTTAAAAAAGTGTATAAGTAATTTCCAATAATTTTAAAATCTGAGAAAAAAATTTTAGCAAAAACTTTTACACAAATTTTGGGGATGTATTCAAGAATTATGTAATGAAAGCGTTTATGTGTTTATTTGTTTTGTGATCATTTTCGAGTTTTAATTACTTATTTATTTGTGTATATAACACCGACCTGATTTCAGTATAAAAAAATGCTACATAAAACATTTACATAATTATAAAGAGGATTTAAAGTGAAATATATGCATATAAAATATTTTAAACACCAGATTTTTAAAAAATATATCTCTTTCTAATTTCAGTCGCTTAACTGACCGAGATACCTCCAGATTTCTTTTTTTAGAATAATTCCGTTAATTTTCAGAGGAAAAGTTATTAATTCCCTGGGATTCTTAATTAACATGTTTTAACACAATAGGTTTACGTCACGTGGAAATGAGGTTGGTTTAATTAAAGCCATAAACAATGTTTTATGTCCCCTTGATTCCAACTTAAAATGATTTAGAAAAAAAAGATGTAAAGTATTATACGTCGCACCCCTTTATCGTACGGGAGCATAAAAACTGAATAAACTTGATGCTAATTGCTCATTCCAGGAGTTAACTTTTCCCGAACTTTTCCTTCATTCTAGTTGATATCGCATTCCCTGGAAGTTTGCCAGTGAATTTAACGTCAATAGAAAAGTCTGCTTGTGGGGAAAAAAAGGATTATTTAAATTGCTTTTTCTTTAGTATGATTTTTGTTTTCAGAGTTTTCAGGTTTGTGTTGAAAAATGCGATATTTTAATGGTTTTGTTGTGTTTGATATCGACTTCACATTTTGTTTTCAGGAAAGTGTGTGTGACGTTATAAAAATTCTGTTGCAAGTATAATTTGCAATTATTCTCAAATGATTTCAAAAATGTATATTAAAAAGTACAGCAATATTTCATTTATGGAAATAATTTGATATCGAAGTGCTACGTGCCAACCAGAGCTTGTTGTCGAGTGACATGGAATCCAAGATGGCGGCCTAGCTATAACAAAACGTCAGGAAAATAATTTTAAAAAAACTGTATATCAGATAGAGAATTTTAAAAAATGCATTGAAAATAACTAATATTAATCAATAATTGATATCATTATAGTTATATATAATAATTATATTATCTAATATATATATAATTATATTATCTAATATATAATAATTATATTATCTAATATATAATATAATTATATTATCTAATATATAATAATTATATTATCTAATATATAATAATTATATTATCTAATATAATTATTTAATATACATTAAAATTAATCAATAATGAATATCAATTAACTGTCGATAACTTGCAACATTCCAAAAACTGCGCGTCCCTTTAATAAATTTCGCCGAACAAGGAAAGTTTAAAAATGCATTACTTTAAAAATAAAATAGTGGAAAGCACAATTTTCAGCAATAATTAAAGGCGCAACCCTCATATATTTTTTTAAATGTCCTAGCACTTGCTAATGATATTAGAAATATCAATATTCGAAAATAGCATAAAATACAACAGGAGCAGTAGCTTGAAGAATAATTACGATGAAAATGGTTAAATGTTTAAGGAATTCGAATTAAAATCATCTGAAATTAATAGGGTTACCGCTGGGAAAAAATAATAAAAATTAACTGTAATATACGTCATCCCCATGGCAACCACATGACCACTCGATAAAAATATGAAGGTAACCATAAAAGATATGTCATCGCCCATCTTGGTAAATATAAACAAAAACTTGAAGCCTAGCACTCCGATATCAAATTAGCATCTCATTTATTTTAAATCTTGAAGTAACTTATATAAACATATGTCCTATTATGCTTAAAATGCTTAGTTTTGTGGGGGATTATACATTTTGATAAGCATCGAATTTTTCTTCTCTTAAAACTAGATCAAAACCGAATCACAGTTGTTGTAAAAGTTTATTAACGTCGCACTATAAAGCAGTACAAGGACTATTGGTGACGAACTTTGATACTTTGAACCATGGTTAAATGACGAGGATGACACCTGAGCTCGCACCACTTCCCTCCAAACTACCACATTGTAGCCGTGGTAGTCCAGTGGTCAAGTTCACGGACTCGTGGCCGGCGTGTCATGAATTCAAGCCTAGTACCGCTGAAGACCCGCCATGCAGAGGGGGCCGATGCATGTTAAATATGTCGAGGCTCAAAAGTCCTCCCGTTGGTGTGGTGTGGAAGTTAGAAGGGGACACAAACTCGGGTGTATTTCTCGTCACTTGACAGTGGTTCTAAATTACAAAATCCATTGTCAAAAGCCCTGAAGTAGCAGAATAGTGCGACGTTATTATTCACTCGCTCACTCACTTACCAAATTAGAACATCACGTCAACGGAAGAAGACTTTGAGCCTCCGAAGATTTAACGTGTTCCACACCCTCTACTCGGCGGGCTCTCGTAACACTAGAGTTCGAAACCATGACACGCTAGCCACGAACTCGGGACCATAACTGCTACGCCACCATGCCCACGATCACAAAAAAAAAAAAAATCATGATTTAATGAATTAACTATGATAGCTTGTTGTGGTCACAATAGCCGAGTAGTCATGGTCCATGATTTCGTTGTGGGTTCGATGGATTTCGATTCGTGGGTTCGTAACCTAGTCGCACTGAAGACCCACTGTGTAGAGGAGCTGATGCACGTTTAATCTGTTAAGGCGCTTCCAGTTTGGAAATTATGTAAGTAAAGAGAGGGAGGGCCAGCTCAGATGTCATCCTCGTCATTTGATTGAGGTTCGAAATCACTAGATCCGTTCCCAGTAGCTCTCCTGTTTCAAATTGCGACGTAAATTAACGTTAGCATGATGCCCCGAACATTTTTTTAATGCAAATCATGTTTATTTATTGGCACATGTGATAATTTTATACTACTTTTGAATATTTTATTAAAATGGAAAAAGTAGTAATATGAAATAATTAATGAGAAAAGTTACCAGCCTTACATCAAATATACATTTACTGAATTTTATGGAAACGGTTAAAATTAATTTCACTCTAAAATACGTTTAGAATGGATTTTGTAATGTTGCATAATGTATTAATCAATATTTTCTTAATTGTTTGGGTTATCAATTATAAACAATCTTTAAACATGCTAATTCATTAAAAATTAAATTAATAGATTCGTAATGTATATATGATTGCTTTACACTTTTCTATCTCTTGGAAATTCAATTGCTTTTTTTTGTTGGTTTCTCAGATATTATATTGGTAATCTTCGATGTCATAGAAGCTTTAATCGAAATGTTTTTGCTTTAACCGATTATCGATAGTAAAAATCGATTTTAATTACGATATATTATCGAAAACATTAATATCATCAATGCGACAAATGACAGCAGAACTATCAATAATTTTTTTCTTATGAATGATACAATATTTAATCTGATATATATATATATATATATATAATATAATATAATGTTCAGTAAATATATAAATCTATAATAAGAGTTTAATCCATGTAACAAATATTTGTATTCAATTTATTGATTATACGGTCTGTGATATAACAGACAGTTTCTAAATGTTTTTTTTTCAAATAATTGAAATTGTATCTCAAGTGTATTATCTGAGATGTTATTCATACCATACATATTATCGAGTTCGATAACCTTGTCTTCTGTTTATTGTCTGGTCTATAAATGACTATCAATAGTTGAATAATGTATCTAATAAGATTATGCAAATATATAGTAGATAGTACTGAATGTAATCTTCGAAACTCCTGATCTTATTACAGAAAATCGAATTATCATGGATTTAAAGATAATTAGTTACTACAACAAACATTCTTCCGTGCAAAACAGATTTGGACATACATTTTCTGTAGACGTAACTCTAGTTTTTTGAAATTAAATATATAGCAAAAAAAGCCCATGGATTATTGAGAATTTTATCGTGTAATGCTGCAAAATTTCGATTGTTTTTTTCTTTCTTAACAAGATTAAGGTATCTGAAGACGTTCGGAGCACTTTTTAACAAAAAAGACATATTTAAAACATTATAAATACTTTTTTATGACTCTATATACCAATAAATACTACTATTTAACTAAAAATAATTAAAAGAAATTACGTGAATTTTAAAAAAAATCACAATTATAAGTGAAGTCTTAGCAATATTTTTTAAAAACTTCAAAGCAATTAGAGAAAAAAGTAATAAACATATAGTTGTAAAAGTATTACTAAAACAAATTAGATGCATTTATCTAGAAAATGTACCTACATTTTAATGATTTATTAAAATTTGAAAAGTTTAGAGCTGATTGAGTAAACATTATGAGAAATGTGACATTCTTTACGAGATCATTATTTAAATAAAAGGCCATAACTCAAAAAGTATTCATACAATAAAAAATATTTTAGTACATATGCTAGAAATTAATATAAATATCAGGTTCAAAAAGTTTTATAGAAATACATTTGTAACATTTTGAGTTATCAGACTCGTCGTGATAGGTTATGAGTAATTTAAAAGCCCAATTCTGCTAGATCAAAGTCCAACTTCTGTTTTTTTTTAACTTTATAAAATTGATTGTAACGTGGCCTCTAGGTAGTGGAAAAACAAATGAAAGTATGTTTCGTAAAGCCAAAAAATAGCTCTATTCAATAAAATAAAAAACAAAAATATCTGTCTTGACCGAATTTGGTCATTTTCAACGTGTTTGGATACCTTAAGATTTGAAAAAATTTAATAATGTGTGGATGAAAAGTAAACCTTGTTTTTAAATACAAATATTGATGTTAATTCGCGTGGGAAAATTAAGCTCTGACGGCTTCAATTATTTGAATAATAACTGATTTATTAATGGACGAGGACGAAGAGATGACTATACGAAAACAAACCGACGTATATACACAAAGAAATGTTTTAACAGATTATTTACAATAGATTAGTACACATTCGTTATAAACAATCACTATAACGTTCCAGAAATGGTTCTCTAGAACAGTTCTACTAACAGGAACTAAGATTAAGTCTATCTCTGATCGTAGTCAACGCACAAACAGATTCTGATCTCGATTTAGCTTTTTTCTAAACTCAATTGACCTTTTTTCCAGAGGTATTTATATAGCCTCTTGGAAATTTCTGGAAAGGCTGCTCCTGAGGATTCCTAGAAAGGCTGATCCTCCACCTAAATCCTCTCGAGAATTCCTTGGTGATATCACATTTTTGCCAAATTTATCATCAAGGTTGATAAAGTTGCCAATGTGGTAATCTAGTTACATCTTCTGTGGTTGTCATAATTTTACTGTTCAAGAGTTTACGCTGGGAAGCAAACTTTGCCAGTAAAACTCAACTTTCCTTTAAGGAGGTTTTTACTGCTGCGAAAACAACATACATGATGCATTTTAATATCTTTTTGATCCGTTTGGTGTTTCGAGATACGATTGATAAATTTCGGAACATCAAACAACATTTCATTTTTCAAAGGAACTGGTACAAATTTATTTAAAGTATTTATTTCTCAAACAAAATGCATGCTTGTTGCTGTAAACAAAAGTAATAAAAATCTGATAGACAATTTGGTAAATATTTATGGTGAGTGTTCAAAAACAGTTTCTGATTTCTGAAATACTCTTTGGTATCTCGTGGAAAAACAATGGGAGAATTCAGATCAACACATGCCAGTAAACATTTCTTCTTTCGTGACCCTTATCAGATTATTTACGAAAAATGAAAATATCTGTTTTCATCTGCATGGAAACTTTCTTCTTGGCTATTTATTGCCGTATATATGTATATATGTATATATTTAAAAAAAAATTTCAATTTTTTTTAATACGTTTTGAGTTTTTGGAAAATAACCTGATATTTTTCTTTGCGTTGTGTTTTTTTTTAAAATCAAATTGTCTACAAATTGTTCGATATCGTCCACTTTGTTATTCATTTCACCATTGGAATATGCTTCTAATTAACTGCACACACTTTTCATGACGTTCCACATTTCGGATAATTTGAGAACAGGAGCTGCATTATCTATTTAATTTTCATCGTTAGAATTTGTATCAATGATACTTTTTGAGCTCTTTGAGCAAACTCCAAAATGTCTTTGTCTGCCATAATTGGGGCTGTACACACAATATCATCTACTGCAATGAATTCTTCCGATGATAAATGGGCGTAATCGGCTGGTTTTTTCGTTTTTTGTTCATTCCTAGAAGGGGAATCTTTTCGTGTTAAGCGATTTTCGTTTCGTATTAAAAGAAAAAATACATGTAAGAACTTGGTAGTGTGTCGGGATCGTTGTATTATTTCGTGTTAACCGATATTTCGTCTTAAGCGTTTTTGCGTTAATCGTATTTGTACTTAAAGAATAGATCGAACTCAATACATTACTTGAACTTTGTTTTACGAAATGAAAGTTTACTGTAGATTGATACTCATAAAAAAAACTATCTTCGGCCCTTATTACAGATATCTCACTTCTGCTGTCTCATTTTCGAAAAATTTGGGGGTGGGGGAAGAAACTTAGTGGGCGTAATCATGAACTCCTGACCGGCATGTCATGAATTCAAGCCCTAATGTCGTTAAAGATCCACCGTGTCGAAAGACTGATACCCGTTAAATCTGTCGTGGCCCAAAGTTCTCGAGTCGGCGTGCTGTGGAAGTTAGGAGAAAGGGGTCCAACTTGAGTGTCGTCCTCGTCACTTGAACGTTTTCAAAATTACGAAGTCTCTCGCCAATAGCCTTCTTGTTGTCTTAGAGTGCGATGTTGATAAATATTCACTCATCTATGAACTTGAAATAATTATTCACTTTATAAAGTTCACCCATTACGCTGTTAAATACGCTTTTTTTCCCGCTGTTCTTGTAGAATGTTATCATTTGTCATTCTTCTCAACAAAATTTTACGAGGAAAAGTGGAGGGGTAGAGTAAAAGGGCAGGATAAGATTGCTACAGTTGGGAGGCGTAATAGTGTTCACAGTATTTCTCCTGTTGGTGAAATTAACTTGTTTATAAAGCAGTAGAGGTGTTTATTACCTATTCGGCTACAAGTTTACTCCCCCCCCTCTTTTTGAAGATTATTATGAGGAATTAATCTTGAAATAAGGCAAGTGATGTTGCAGTGCCATGCTCTGTTCGGGACAGATGTGAATATGATAAGAATATACAAAAGGAAGATTTTAAGATCCATTTTTGGAGGAATTCAAGGAAATGGAACATGGCGAAGGAGATCACATTTGGAGCTCTATCGATCATATAAGGAATCTGACATTGTCAATATCATCAAAACGGAATCAAATTTGGGAAGGGTCCGTTATCAGAATGAACAAAGCCGCACCAAAAAAAGTCTTATATCTCAACCAATGGGCCCCGAAGAAAGGGCTGGCCAAATTTCAATGGATTGATGGCCTAAAAAAATATCCTAGTTTTGAGAACTATGGGAACACTGGCGGAAGAACGACCGGAAAAGGCTTCTTGAGAAGGCCAAGGCCCACCCTGGGCTGTCGTGCCACTGAGAAAGGAAGGATGTTGCAGTGTGAAGCAACACGTAGGCTTTTGATGACGGACCTTGCAAACTTTAAGCACTATCACGTGACGAAGTCGATGACCTGAGGTCATTCTACTCTCCAAACTTCCACGCCAGCTTAAAAACTTTGTATCTTGGCTAATTATAGAATATACAGAATGTAGTAAAGAAAGTTTTAGTTTCAAAATGGCTAGTGTCTGTCGTGAGGAATAACACAGAAGTTGACTTAAGTTAACTATGCTGTCGATTTAAAAATTTCATGCTGTCTTTAAACGCAAGTTAGAGATAATTGGAGTTGTGTATTTGGTGTGTACTCCGAATAATTATATTTCCTTTAGCAGGAGTAAAATTTGACGTAGTTTGTAAAATTAGTAGTCATAAGATATAAAAACGTATTGAGACGAAACTAACATACTGAAGAAATTTGTATTATAAATGTACAAAAAGTAGTAAATGATACATGCAAACTAAAATTCTTTGTGCATGAAAAAAAAAATTCTGTACCTAAACAAAAAGAGCATGCGTATGTAAATTAAACACAGTTAATGTTATACTTGAGCAAACTGGCCATGCTTAATCAGCATAAATTTTCTTCATTTTTGTAAAGCATGTAAGACTCTTTTAATGCTATATTCTATTGCACTTCTTTTTCTGTCTAAAAGAATCATACAAGTAAATGTGAAATTCTATGCTTCACGAAACTTTGTTCGAGTGTAGGCACTAAAATCTACTTGAACACTTCTGGAATATAGCGGAAGCACTAAAAGTCAACTTCAACAACAGCAGAAAAAAAATCCCTACACTTTATCAAAAACGCATTTATTTTCCCTAGGGAAAAAAGAAAAAGATGGGTTTTCTGCAACTTTAAAATTGATGTGCGCGCTATCTCTATGGCAATTATGACAGTCCGGTCTTTCGCTTAGTATACAGGTGTCGCAACATTTTTAGAAAAAGAAAAAAAAAAATATGGTACGTGTCTGGATGTTAAATTGGTAAAACATGCAAATGGGGAGAAATCTTAACTTTCCCTGCTTTTTTTTTTATCGGGGACTAGAAAGTCGATTGTGGAAAAGTTTCTTCGTATGTATTTCTCTTTTTGGGGAAAAAAAAACATTCAGTTAAACAATTTAGGCCGTGTTATTGTTATAAGTAGCTAGAGTTTGCAAATGTTTTTGTCTTTGTTTCTGTTTTGGTTTTCGCTTTGGGCAAATATGGTGCATTTAATTATCATTATCCTTGTCGGATTTTTCTATTAAAAAAACTTTTTCTAAGGTTTTAGAGAATGGTATTTCTTGCGTTTATTTTTTTTTTTTTGGGACTAAAAAATTGTAGAAATGTAACTGACAAGATGATGGGGAGAAAACTGTCTTTTTTCTACCTTTTGTGATTTGGACTTTTATGCGTTGAAATAGGTAAGGGTTGAAGAAAATGTTGCATAAAAAGGCAATTCTTTGGGGAAAAAAAATTAGATTCGAATGAAAAGATTCCTATTTTTAAACTCTTGTCACATCACCGCGAGACATTTCAACTAAAATTCTTTTCAAGGGGACTACATTATAACGAAAAAAAGATATTCTATTCCATTCTTTAAGTAAACGTTATACTTTTTATAATGCCTTTCTTGTCAGAATAACACCGGAAAAAAACTTTTTTAAACATGAGTTTTCTTTCAAAAACTTCACATTTTGCCTAACATAATTTTTTATACCTTAAAATTTAAGAACGAAAGGGAACGTTAAGTTAATTTGAGTTTATTTTCTCATTAGTTTTAATGATTTAAATTTACCAGGGATAGTTTATTTTGCTGATTTTAATATATTTAACTGTTCCACGTTGTAAACAATTAGAATTTTGCGTAAAATTAAATTCCTTACATAATTAGTTTCAATTAATTATTTTTTATTAATTTTGTTGAATTATCGTATTGTCAATTCAAAACATTCGTTTATAAAAAAATTCGCTTAATTGAGCGCTTTAAAAGTGAAAAGATAACTTTTAAAATTTTGACCCCAGTTGCCAAATTTGGTAGCCAAAAATGATGCCAACGTGGCTGTATCTATGATTCATTAAAAAAATAACTTTAATCGATTAATTTTTATTAATTATCATTAATTATTGTTTTGCCATCTAAAGCAATCGTTTATAGAAAATTTCAGCTCAATTGTGTGCTTTAAAATGTGAGAAAAGATCTGTCACAGACAAAATTACAATTTGAGTTGAAGAAAACCCATTAAAAATAAGATATAACTGTGTTCCATGCATTAAAATGATATTTTTTGTATCAATTTGCTATCATATTACACGGCTACTTATAAATGACAAATAAGCAAATACAACCAAAACTAATATCTTTAAAAAAGTAGTTCGGAAGCAAATAAATATACACTCTAAAAAATACCTAAAAGCATGTCATTTCGATTAATGTCTCCGATTCATTTTGAACCATTTTCCCGAAACAATTTCTTGTTTTACATGTGGAATATGTCTGGGAATATTTATTTCTACAACTGCATGATGGATAAGTCTAATCCATATTAACCGAAATCTTTGTAAGTTTCAAGTTCGAGACGATTTTTTTTATGGAACGGAATATCTAGAATTTACTTTTTAAATTGGATAAGTTGTAAAGTTAGGTTAAAGTTTTTTTCTCAAGCTTTCATATATGTTGAGTTCTAAAATCAGCTTTTAGTAAGGTAGTCAGTCCAATGATCTAAACAGAAAATGTCGTCAAGTTATGGGTTCGATTCCTGATAACATTGAAGTTTCGTCGTTTCGATTAATAGTTGCATGATAAAAAAAATTAAGGGTGGGTTTTTTAATTGAGAACATTTATAATCCCATGCACCACAAAGTATCACACGGGGGTTTACATAAAGTAAGCGTTAAGCATACATGACAAAGAGAAGAGATGGATTACAACTCAAACATCCATGTCTTATCCGGGATTCGAACCCAGACCCTACGGCACCGCAGTCAGCGTCACTAACCCCTATACCGGATAAAGTTGAGTTTGGAGAGTCTTCATTTTCAAAGGTGTAGAAGTTAGATTTAGTTGTCAAATCACGTCATTTGAAAGAATATTAAAATTACTTTCGATAAAAAAAAAACCCTCCTTGTAACAAGCTCTTCAAAGTGATGTGTTAATGTAAGTAAATCATCTGGCAACTTGATATTGATTCAGAATTATAACATCCCTTGTTAAAACTATGCATAATTTTAAATTATCCGGCATAGAGTGGTTAGCGATGCTGACTACTGTGCTGTAGGGCCTGGGTTCGAATCCCGGAGAAGACATGGACGTTCCTAAATGTATAGTACCTTCGCGACATGGAGGTTCTCTGAACAGCTGTTGAGCCGCAAAACCTTTGGTGAATTTGGTGGTAGGGGATGAGAGCTGGAATGCCCCCTGACCCTCCCCCAGGGTGTTCTCCCTCAAAATTAGGGTGGAACCGAGCAAAATCGTATTGTAACTTGTATGGTGACCTCAAGGCTACGTCAACGTCAGGCGTACATCTAGCCCCTTGCCAGGATGAATTTCGTGGGGCTCGATCTGACTACGTCAGACAGGTGGCATTAGCAACAATTACATAATTTTTAAAATTATTTAATTTCAAACTGAAAATGAAATTTTTTTCTGTTGAACAAAACTTGTTTTTATTATACAGTAGAACCTGCTTTTATGCGCTACTTTTTGTATGCAATTTTTTTTGTGTGCGATTTGCTTTGTACGATTTTGTGTGTGTTGTTTTTAATGCGCTATATGGATTTCAATGGCTTTGGTACCATTGAAATGTTTTCTATCAATGTACATATATAAATATTCCAAAACTCTGTGCATTTGTTATAAACATTCTCCCAAAAATGCAAGTTCAATTGCTTTTTCGCACGCACTTGATTGAAGACGAAACTTTCAATGAAAGAGATATCAATAAATTGATAGATTATGAAGACGAACAAGAAGAACAGTATTCTTTAAGAACGGATAAAATATACGCAAGATCCAGCTTTCCAACAAATTGGAAAAGCATTTTCTTAAAATAGATACCAATTCCGAAAGGAGTTTGAAATTCCAATAAAAACTTCGATCATGCATATCTGGTTATCGTGACGTTCACAAGCAACTGACCAACCGACCGTCGTCACAAAAACTTATCACTTACTTTAAGGTGCCAAAAAATAAGTTATAATTGAAATTGTATCTTCAAGTGACGAAAGCGGCTTTGAGATAAATCATCACTGGAAAATGGGAGCTTTGGATTACGATATGTAGCAATGAATAATATATGGACAATTTGGAAACTTCTCCTTGTATACAATAAGAAATTAAATGTTTTTAAAATGCTTCCATGTGTAAAATTTAGTTCGTTATTTCGTTTGGAAGCACTTTCTCATAAATTTTGTACATAATTGACATATTTTCTCAGTATGATTTTTTTTTTATGCTGTCCCTCTCCGCCGCATAAAAAAAATTCTGTATCATGCCGATAAAGTTGTTTGTTATATGTAAGTATTTATGTGAAGCTTTCGAATATTTTTTGTGTGGTTTCTATATGCGGTCACTATCTACCGCACAAAAAGAAGTTTTATTGTACTTTTTTTCTGACCCCTCGATTTTTTTTAATACAGTAACACCCCAACTTACGTAGACATGACTTGCGTAAATTCACAGAAAAGCAATTTTTCTATATTACCCTATTATGATCAAAAATTTTGACTTGAAATTCTACTCCTCGAGGAAAATAGTTGAATTTTGAAATTAATTTCAATTTAAAATTACCTTATACTTCAAATATGTAAATATGCACAAATATAACACATATATTTATTGCTTGTTCTTATAATTACGTTGTAGATTTATTAGTTAAAATTTTTTTGTTTGTTTTATTCGAATCTTTTTCTTTTTTTTTTTGATAAATAGCCTTCAAATAAGCTGTGTGCGCTTAAACTTTCACTCCAAATCTGTAGGATGACTTGACTTATTTTCTTGTTCCTACCTATTATGTAACTACCGGGTATTATATTCTAAATTTGATCAGACATTAATTTTCAAAAAAGTAAGTAAAACCAATTATTCGTAGAACACCTTATTAATGAAATAATTTATTATTTTTCATACACCTGACATTTTATGTTAAAAAACTTAATTGGTTTCCTTAATTGATAGATATAGTTTTTATATTGTGTCTTTATTTTTTAAAAAAAATATTTTATGAGCTATTTCCTTTTTTATTCATCGAATTTTAAATATGAAACATTCTGGTATACATTCTCTTGGAAATTAACTACTAGTCAAAAGTACTTAGTTTATCATTCTAGAATTTAATACGTACAAAATATGTTTTTTGGTAATGTTGGAAAAGCAAAACACAGTGCTTATTTTGAGTTTGTTCCAAATTTATTATTTAATGTCATTTTACATTGTTTTATTGCTGATCATTTACCACTTATTTCATTTAATTTTTTTTATTATTTTTAATAATATTTAAATTTCAATGTTTCTTTCATTAACAAGAGTACTGATAAAGCTTTGCCTCACAGTGAACAAACAATATTTGTTAACTCTTTTCAATATCTGAAACACATTTTCATTCAAAATGAATATTCAGTTTCAGTTTCTTTTTCATTATTCCACTTACAATTCCTTTCAGTGAAATGGTTAACCATAACTTTAACTGTAATAGCAGAGAACGCTCAGCATTGTTTCTGAATAAATTATTTATCATTCGTTTGGCAACCATTTGATATTTTTGGCAGCAAAAGTTGCTAGGTAATGATTGTGATTTTTCGTGAAATTTGACAACTACGGTAGATTTTGTCTGAGTATCTCCAAATTCTGTTATTTATTAAGTAAATTGGCAACACGCACGAAACTAATTCGGAACGAAATATATCATTTTTAGAAGCTTAGGTTAAAGCTCTAGTGCATCATGAAGTGATCACAAAATAATTATTTATATATCTCCCTTTTTTGTTCCATATATTGCAACGTTAAAAATATTCAGTTCAGTTTTGCGGCACATTCAACCGAAAGAGAAAAAAACCTTAGATTTGATATATTTTAGATTTACTAGCGCGCGCGCGAATAGATCTATATATTATAATGCATCATTAATAATTGTGATTAATTTTCTTGTGTGATACATCGTTTTTCTTGTTCCGCAAAATTGCAATAAACCTAATTGTTTTTTTTAAAAAATTTGATAAATTTATGCTTTATTTTTTACATCATTTTGTAAGATTTTATTTTAATCTATGTATTCTATTTTTTTTTATCGAAACCACGTTCACACGTACGATGATAAATAGATAAGTTCTTACAAATAGATTGCATTTTGTTTTATATAAAATATACTCTTCTCTGACACATATGGGTGGAGTGAAGATAGATGATTTGTCTCGGAAAACGAACTATTGTCTCAGTCAAGATTCTAAGATTTGAGTTCTGATCTTATTCAAGGGGCCACAGTAGCCTAGTACAGTGCCCCCACACAATCTTATCCCCGCGGACTGGTCAACTTTTGATAATTTTACCTCGACCCGATCAGAGGGTGGAACATTGATTGTTTATATTTTAGATTAGTTTGATTTAATTATTTAAATTTAATTGTATTTAAACATGCCTTAAAAATAACATGCACCAAAAATGAATAATAAGTGATTTAACAAAGGAAATAAAGAGATTTTCATGGAAAGTCGCTCAAACCCGAGAGGAATACACAGTAAAAACAAATGGAAATAATCAAAAGTTTCTTGGGCGGCTTGGTACCATTTGATACGGCGCGGGGGTTCGAGACCACTGGACTAGTGGCTACGGTCGTGAACTCGTGACCCCTAAATTCGAGCCCTAATGCAATTAAAGACCCGCCGTGTAGAGAGGATGATGCATGTTAAATCTATTGAGAAGCTCAAAGTCCTCTCGTTGGCGGACGTGGTAGCTTAAAAAGAAGTGCATGCTCAGATGTCTCTTTTATCACGTGACCAAGGTTAAGAGATCCATTGCCATTAGTCATCGTGCTGCTTTATAGGTAACGGTTATACAAAAACGTGGAACCTTAGAAAAAGCTCTACTATCCACTCGTCATAATAAATTGAAAAAAGAATAATTTGTTGAAGTTACACAAAAATAGATAGCAAACGACATTGAGTGCAGCGCAGCACCGCTATGGTAGGGTGAATGGGAAACCGCTCTCCCAGTTAATTTAGGTTCTATTTCGCTTTCGAAGGATAGCAAAGAAAATATGATGTCAAATCTCCATGACAACCAAGCCCGTCTTTTAACCGGCTGCCGCATCTCGACGGAACGAGGAGAGACAGGATGAATTTCTTTAATAAAAGGATTAATGGTGCTTTATATTGCAACGTTAATAAAATACTCACTCACCCGATATTACTCAAAGTCGTGGTAACTGAGTGGTCATGATCGGGAATTAATGATCGGCATTGTTTCTATCAAGTTACGGATATGAACCACTAGAAGCCCGTCGTGTGGAGGAGTTGATGCCTGATAAATTGGTCGAGACTCTTTAAGTACTCACGCTGAGATGGTGTAGAAATTTGGAGAGTGGGGTGCCAACTCAAATGTTGACCACTGTGATTCTAAAAGAGGAAAACTGTCACCAATAATCATTATGCAACTTCGAAGTTCGATGTTAATAGTCAGTCCTATTTTATTTAACACCCTGTACCCGGCGTATAGGTGACTGATAAATGTTAAATTTTTGGACCTCAATATCCTCTTGCTGGCATGGTGTGGAATTTGGGTGAGGGAGAAACTTGACTGAAGTCTTAAATAACTAAGTTGGTTGCCAGCAATCCTCATGCGGCTTTGAAGTTAGAAAAATCAAATCAAACTCTCATTTAACATATTAAAATGCACTCAATTCTTGTGACGTCACAGTCACATGATAATAACAACTTCGTGTTTCTAGGCAATCTGTTCAAAAATTCATGTGACGTCATAGTCACACGATAAAAGCAATCATGTGTTTTCAGCTAATCAGTTAATGCCCTTTTTTGTTGCCAACTTTTCTCTTTGCAGAAACTTTCACTTAAATTATCAACAATAATTACACAAATAATACTTATGCAAAATGAATTTTATTTAAAAGTAGATGCTTATAATAAAACTTTTTTTTAATAATTCTAAAATGCTTCTGATGATATCATTTTTCATAACATTTAAATAGCTTTGCCCAATTATAAGATTTGAAAATTTACTATTAGAGCAACTTGTACACTTAGTTTAATGCCTATTTTGAGTTCAATGGAGAACATGTGTTTGTCTTTACCTTGTGACCGTCATGAATTGAGCCCATTAAAGAGTCAGATTATTTATTATTCTCGTGATCTGCGTGTGATGTAAGCTCATACAGTAGAGTCACGAAAATCCGGTACTCGATAACCCGGCAGTCCGGATAACCGGGTCACACTCTTACAGGTCGAATCCCTACGTGTAGATACCCCTTCAAGGGTGAAATACGGAATACAACAGGTCTTTACGCATTTCTTTAAAAGTCACTGTTAATGCCTGATCACTTCTGTGAAAGGCTGCTTTAAGACGACATTGGGATACTCGTAGCTATGGGCCTTGATAGATCACAGTAAGTGTGTGTGAGAGAGTGTACGTTGGAGTGTTCTGACGCATCGTAGAGTGTTTAAGCTTTAGAATTGTCCTTAGCGTATCGAGAGTATCGGTTTTCCCTCTTGGTGTCTCTTTAAAGCTTGAATACCTTGAATACCCTTACAAGTCTTAGGTTATGCATAATTACTGCTGTTCTATTCCACTATTGGTCCTTGTCACCCCTCACGCGGTGGACGTTGAAGCCGGAGATTGGTATGGGAACTGCGCTGGTCATATCTCTGTCGGCTGGATAAACGGAGATCAAAAGTAGACTTACCTTAGAATGCAAGATTCGTAGTGTCCGGTTTTGGATATTTTCCCGTGCGAAACTCCACGACCCCTGAGACGTCACTAGATCTCTAACAGGAAGTGGTCCTTTGATGGAGACCGCCGAAATGCCTTCATAAAGCATTTTTCTAAGGTGTGTCCGATCAGGTAAATTACTGTATGCTATGTATTAATTGATTTTCACTTTCATGTAGTAAATGTTCCATGTCTTTATGAAGCACGTACTTTTCTTTTATTTAAGGGGTTGTTGTAATCTCAAGCAAACAATACATGCAAGTGCAATACAGGTTTTTCTGACGAAACACTTTCTTTTTAATCCAGTTCTCGATAACCCAGCATTTTCACAAACTCGGCCACTCTTCGGTCCTATTTAAAGTTTTCGGGAGACTCTACTGTATTTCCAAAACTCAAGTATATAACTTTTGAGTTTAAACTGAGACGCAATGGCAACGTCCCGGTAATTGTATTAACCAAAGAATTATTTTCACATTTTTTTTTCTGTTTTAATTGCACTAATCTGAGGGAACTGTTTATATTATTTAGGAATATTATACACACTGTGCTTACAAAATCGGAAATTAAGGCAGAACTAGTCGAGAAATTAACAATAGACTTGGTTTACTTTTGTGTGTGTTCGGGTCTCCATAAAAACATCTCTTCCTGTTTCTTTCTTGCTACTATGTGTGTACAGGCAAATCAATTAAAAATCTAATTACTTTTTTCAAAATCAAAACTTATCAATATACGTTTGTGGTAGTTTTTATTAGATTTTCTTCTTTAGTTTTATAAAAACATGTCACTTTTTGTTGCTTTTAATTAATTCAATCCGCCATTTTTTTTGTATGAAAAAACCCCGTCATTTTTATATTATATTTAATCGCATCATTTACGCTTTGAGTTAATTTATTTTTATATGGTATTTTTTTATTTCAATTAATCTTAGTGATCCTGATGCAACAAAAACTACTAAATATTTTTATCTCTTATATATTTTTTCTACGAATAAAAAAGAAATAAAATTCAAGAGTAGTATAAAAGCATAAAACATGGAATTCGTAGAAATATTTTTCCTGCATTTTCAACCATTAAAAGGGAAACAGAATCCCAAAATAAACTATCAACTTTCAATTTTTTTTTCTGTACTTTTTTCGGTATATAAAACCGCTGTTTGGTGTCATACAAGACTGGTGTAATACTTTTTCGTTGGTTATTTTTATTTGTATTTTTGTGTAATGATAGGTTTTTAAAAATACTTTTCCCTCGTAGAAAAAAAAATTAACTGTTTCCACAATATATGCGTTGCTAAGAAATAAAGAAATAAAGCACAGCGGTTAGTTTCTCCCCTTTCATATGGTATGCATAAAATTTCACTTGTGAAAACGAATGCAAATGGGAAAAAAATCTCTTGAGTGCTAATATTTACTTTTACTGTAGTTTAAATTTTTGTGTCCTAGTAAATTTCTTTTTTAGCTATCTCATGTTATAATGCAGCATTTTTTACATTCTTCCTTTTTGCGGAATTATATTATTATTTTCTTTTATGGTTTTTAACTGTAGTGCTAATTCTTTTCGGAAGAAATTTGTTATTTAAAAAAAAGTAATATAAAAAAGATGTCTCTCGTGTCAGCTCAGATATCGTTCTCGTCACTTGACCATGGTTCAAAATTACAAGGTCCGTTGCCAGCAGCCTTTTGTTACTTTATAGTGCGACCTTTAATAAAACTCCCACTCTATCAAATCTTTAAATGATTACACTTTAGAATAAGGAACAGTGGAAAAAGTATTCAAAAAATATTTCAATTAATTTTTTGTTTGCATAATAAAGAAATACTGAAAAGAGTTTTATTTTGTATCCATATATAATATTTTGTATGATGCCATTGTTTATTTTAATAAATATTCTTACAATACTAATACAACATCTACTTCTAACTTTTGAGTCGTCATTTCTAATGAATATTAATAAATTAATTTAGCACATAAAGGCTCTCAATCTAGATTGACAAAGATTCCAGTCCAATGTTGTACACTTTTAGCTTCAATTCAGTTCGCCCCACCAGCCTCATTCCTCTCTTATTCCACTTAAACATCACTAATTCCAACGAGGATATTTTTGCTTTCTCATTTCATAAAGGGTCTATATTGATTCAATAGAGGGAATGTGTGTGTGTGTGCTGTTCCTGCTCATTCTTTAAACATGTCCTATAATCTCTTAAAGACTCAATTTAATTTCAAATCCTGTTTCATTAAATTGCGCTTTATTAATTAATTCTTCTTTCGAAATAAAGTATCTTCAAAACAGTGCCGGCTTATCCGTTGGGCGCTCGGGATGGGCGCCCAGGGGCCTGGATAATCTGGACTTAACCAGATTTTTTGGTTATAAATTTCGATCCGAAGTGCCAAGAGGGCCCGTAGATCTTTTGCGCCCAGGGTCCGAAACGAACTTAAACCGTCACTAGGCCAGAAAATTCTTTAAATAATTACTAAGCATTACTTATGAAAAATATGCAGTTTATCGTACTGAGTTTTTCGAGAGTTTTTATGTTCCAGACTTGTATAAAAGATATCAGTATAGTAGCGATTTATGTGAGATTAAGTTTTTCTTTTTGTGATTATATTTATTGTTTTTTTTAAATTAAATGTTTTGAAATAAATCACTTATAAGGAACAAAGATCTAGAAATAATTTTCTTTAAATTAATTTTAGAATTTATTCTTAGAATCAGATAAGTTTTTGTGCTAACTATATATGTATATTAAAGTGGGTTGTGGTTATTTGGGAAAAAAAATGTTTATCGAAACCTATACCTATGCGGAATAGATGTTCTATGGTACAGAGTTTAAGAGAAATATATAATTTTAAAAAATTATTTCAAAATTTAACATCGTTATAGTAGGGTTGGGAAGCCCGGTAGCTGAGTAGTAGTGTATCGCACTTCCACGCCACAGGTCCGGGTTGGAAAAGGTCGATTCAGCCTTTCATCCTTTCAGTAGGTCAATAAATGAGTACTAAGCCTGCTTGGGAACTAAACACTGGGTTCGCATCAGACTGACCACTTGACAGGAACATCAGCTCATGCACCTGAGCGCCCTAGATTATGAATACTGAGATGGGCACAGAAGGCCTTGGCCCTCATGGGGTGTTGCACCACTGAGTTTAGTTTATAAAAGGGGTTGAATTTTCAAAAAGAAAACTATGGAAAAGGTCAATTTTTTAGTTGGTTGAATTTAGGACCAAGATAAATTTTTTTTTATCTTAAAATCCAAGAAAAGAAAAAAGTGGTGATAATTAATAAGTGAGTAAGTAGAATGAATAGTACAATGCACATTGTAAAATTTCATAGCTTCAGCTCTCTTCTAGACCGACGCATCAGTTCAGGCCTAGCGTCTCGGGTTCTAGTTTGGGCCTGGAAACCCGTCATGTAGAGGGGGCCTCTCGTTGGTGTGGTGTGAAAGTTAGGAGAGGGGAATGCCAACTCAAGTGTCATCTTTGTCACTTGACCATGGCTCAAAATTAAGAGGTCCGTCGCCAATTGTCCTCGTTTCTTAAAAGCCCTCGTGCAGTTTTTTAGTGGACCGTTAATGTAGCTCTCACTTACGCACTGTCGAATCAGTCCGATCCAAGATTTTTCCCCCTCTTCCATTTTGTCGTGCACTGCAATTTTGACAGAACGTGGCTGCAATTTCGATAGCAGGTAGTTTACAAATTCAATACTAAAGAAGCTGTTAAATGCACCTAATGTGTGTGTGTGTGTGTTTTGTAATAAATATTAAAAAGTACTAAAATACAGTTTTTCTGTAATAAATAATGTTTTGATTTTTACCATAAAAAGCTCAAATTCATTCCCCTTGGGACTAAACTTAATATGAAAATTAATTTTTGTTTTACGTTTCCCTTCATCTATTTACCAGAAAACATCTTTTCCTCATAGGTAAGTTTTTAAATCCTGAAAAAAAAATTTCGTTTCACCCTAATATATAAATTTTTATATATATGTCGCAGGAAAATTATGAAATTAGAGCTTTCATCAAATCCCTAAGGGAGATGATCAATTCACGCAAGTTGTTAAAATAACGCCTCTTTGAGGTCATTCCCCTAATGTAAGTAAGTGATTTGATCAAATCCCTGAACTGTTTTAGTGAAATGATGAAATAAACAAGTCAGCACTTGTACAGCTCTGTTTTCGCTTGTTACCACTCCCTTTTACCTCCCCTCTCTCCTTGTCCGTTCCAGCCAGCGCCGTGTTTCTGACGTGACGCACCAAAACAAAATGACCTAAATATCATTTTTTAGTTTTATTTTGTTATATTCTTTTTATTATTATCTTTCGATTGATTTATAACTTTTGTATGCCTGAAAATTAGAAACTGGATAAAACTTCAACTGAAAAATGTAAAGAAACAAATTAGAGAATTTGACCACGCCCTCTGTATAGATAAAAAAAGCTTTTTGATAAAAAAAAAAGCCATTTTAAAAAGGGAAACAATAACTAAAAAAAAAGGTGTTACAAATAAAGCAGGATATTTCTGAAGTACTACATTTATGTATAATTTTTTTTTAAAAATGTTTGAAATTCTGCTACAAATATCCTTTTTTAAAAAAAAAGTACCAGCTTTATTACCTAATTATTTTTTAAAATAATTTCGAATAAATAATTAGTAATTCAAAGATTATTGTTGTATTAATTACTCTCCTTTTAATAATGCACCCTATTTGCTAAATGAACACTTTTAAACTCTTGACAATATTATTTCATTTTCACTGATACAGGTTAGAGATTTGATTAAACCACTTACTTTTCTTAGGAAATCACCTTACAGAGTTCTTATTTCAACATCTTGCGTGGATTGAACATCTCCCATAGGGATTTGATGAAATCCCCAATTTAATCATTTCCCTACGACATATATATAATATTTAAAAAAAAGAATTTATTGAATGTAGATATATTACAAATCCAAAAAATTATCAAGCTTCATTTTTCGTCATTAAAATTTCGCATATGAATTAGATTTAAGATAATAAATATTTGAATTATATATTTTACTGCACATTAATCTTCACGAGAAAAGTCACAAATTTAATTATAAAAATTCCTTCCAGATTTTCTTTAGAAACTTTTCTGCCAAATACTTTAAACCTCCCACGTATTGGCTAAAAAGTCACATGCGAAGCGATTATCTTCCATCGCCTACGCAGTTTGTATTATTTCCTACAAAACCGTAAATTTGTTTTCGAAAGTTTGAACAAAATCTTTAGAAAAGTCTTCGCATATAAAAGCGAGAGAATCATATAAAATCATGAAGTTTTACATTTCAAGCTTACCTGTTCTCCCTGTGCTTTATTTTATTTCTAGCTAAGCTTTATAATTGGATTTAAATCAGGAGCATCTCATTTATTTCTCGTGCAGAAAGTGTTTAAAAATACGCACCTTCAGGTGTTGGGACATTTTTAAGCTTTTTAAAAACTATAAACACTTAAATGCATGTTTGTAATTTTTAGCTATAATATTTAAGCTCGAGTTTGTTTTTTTTATATTTTATAAAGGAAATGAATGCTTCAAAATGCTCGAATTCCTCTAATCCTTTTAGTTTCTGAACAATTTAAAAGAAAATCCTTTTTCAATTTCCTTAAAATATCATATTGCTTTTTTTTATTTATATTTGTGTAAATATTGCTTAAAAGCTTTGCAACTTTTCTACCGTTACGCAATTTAGTCAGCACTTATCTTATTATCACTGTATAGGGATGAAAATTAGATTTAAACTAAAAGATTTCTTCGAAAACATTTTAATGCTAACTATTTATCTAAAAGCGCATGCGTACTTTTTTAAAATGTTGTGAAATGAATATTTTTTTATTTGTTTACTGGTATTCGCTAAGTGAACTTTCCATTATCGTCAAAGAATTTCTGCAAATAAATACGCGCAGGCTATCGGAAGCAAGTTTAAATTCCTGTTATGTTTAAAATAAGGGTAATAACATTCTGAAAACTTAATACTATGCACATCGTTTAACACAAAACTGGAGGGGGACTGAAATATTTGTTCGTGTTAAGGGGATGGTGTGAACCATTAAAACTAATTTCTTAAATTGTTAGCTTAATTAGCTGAAAATGGAATCAGTGTAGTAAATGATTATTATATTTCAGAATTTAAATATATTTGTTTTTAAAAAAAGTTATAAACTGATTTTTTTTTTAAAAAATTAATTTTTTAAGTTGTTTTTAAAAATGCTTCTTGCTTATTAGTTTTTAAGATATGTACATCATTTTTGTTTCATGTATCGATGAACCACAACAAAATATATATGTGCATGGATTTTAAAGTCAGGATAAAATTTGATGAAAAAAAGATAAATTTTCTGTACTATATGAAATATTTCACCAATTATCACCCATTCAAGGTATTCAAACCAACACAAAAAAAAATCCGTTAAATATTTTAGAAAACTAATGCACGAATTTTTGAATTATATCATCTTTCATAAGTTGTGAAAATTTAAAAGAGTTATAACGTAATTTGAACGCAAGGAGAATTTTAAGTAACAATGCAATGAAAAAGGAAAATTTTCGAACTAAGGAAAGTGCACTTTAAAAATTTATTTGAGTAAAATAAAAAAAATTCAGTAATTATTAATCAAATTTACTAAATTCTTTGGCAGAATTATTCTATGAAATATAAGGAATATTATTAGTATACAAAATCACAATCGTAATTTTGACCTAAATTTGACATTGTGAAGGTCCACCATCTTCATAAAAGAATTTCGTTTTAGAGGATGTTTTTCGTTTATTAAAAATTTATTAGAGTACATTTTCTTTATATAGGTATACATACATGCATGTGTTTAATAAAAATCAGTAAAAAAAAATATTTAGATTTTTTTTTTTAAAAACAAATTAATAATTGAGTTTTGGGAAAATAATCTGACATTTTTCTTTACATTATCTTTTTCAGCAACAAACTGTCAACAAATTGTTCGATGTCGTTCGTTTTGTTGTTCAGTTCAACATCGGAAAAGTGCGTTTAAATAACTGCACATAATTTTCATAATGTCCCTCATTTCGATTTTAAAGCGTTCCAACCCCATCATGGATTTGCAGAAAATGTAATACCTATTTGTTTAACAAGTTCATCGCTTCTTTCTAGCAATAAAAGTCCTGTTGTTGGATCATTCTGAGTTCTCTCTTCTTTGAACCAAACAAATATAAAGTCGTCTCTAAAACCTCATCTTTTAAAAGTACTCTACCATATAAAGTTCAGCTAAAAAATTTCAATTTATTTTTAGCTTATAAAAAATAATGCGTCTAGTATATTCCATTAATGTGATTTTCTGAAACATTGATACTAATAATCATAATTCTAATTCAAGTTTGAAGTATGATTACAATGATTACTATAATTCTCTGCTGGCTCCTACTCCTATTGGATGCGAATGGCATTAATCTTCTTCATACCGTCTTCCAATTGGCTAATGCAATCTTCTTGGATCTCATTACACAGTGCCTGAAAATAGTATCGATTGAATAATTTTTTATTCTTAAAATAGAACTTTTATAAAATTTTGTAGAGTGACATCATTGTAAATGACTCGATGCACAATTGGGTGCACAAACTTTAGAACGTTTTGATTTTTCTGAAAGTTTTTTTTTTTTTTAATAATTGTCATTTTCAAAACAGATGTTGTGCTTTGTTTTTCTCATTATTCTCATTTGTAGAATGATTTTGAAAGAGGTTGGTCTCGTATATTAGTGCAGTGATTTCTGTTCTTGCTTTTTCGTACTGGACAAGCCTAAGTTAGTTTTATTAAAGTAGTTTTACATATTTATTTTCATTAACGGAGAAATGTTTTCTTAATTAATTTTTCTATGCATATATTTTATTGCTTGACAATTATTTTAAAATTCTATCTGGATCTGATAAAAATTATTAGTAAATACATGTATTTAGATACACAAAGTTAATATGCGTATTTAGACTAATTTCAATCTCATTCGTTTTTAAATTTAACAAAAAAATTATTTATTTATTAATAGTCTTGAATAATAAGTTAATTATTACCGATAATAATTAACTTCATCTATTAATATTTGATAATTTTTCATTAGTTATTTACATTAAATTTTAATAACAAGTATAGAATTTTTGATTTTATTTCGAAATATAAAACAAATAACTAAATATAGAATAGAGGTAAATTATTATTGAGAATGTATTTTTATTAAATTTTATTATTGCCCATACGTTTCATTGTACATTAGTTTTGATAATTTAAATTTATTTCCTAAATGTATAATAATGTTAAGATTAAATACAAGCATATTTAGTACTTATGAAGTTAATTTAGTACTTCGAATGTTTAACAGTAAAGAAAAATTTTGCTCTGAAAAGAAAATAATAACTTATAACAAAGTTATCTACATGTAAAGTTTGATTTAATATGAATGTGAATTTTTAATATAAACGTGCGGCAGAAAAAAAATCAATTACGATAAATACGAAATCATGTTTTATTACAAATATAAAATAAGATCTATTGAAGTATGTAACTGTTCATTATGTCATCACTGGGTTGAGGCCAAAAGTAAACATCAAAATTCTTGAGATAAAATAATACATTTAATAACATAAAAATATCACAGTTACAAAGGAAAGATACTTAGACGTTCCAAGACAATTAATTACAAGTAAACTTTTTAAGGCAAATTAAACAAATTGGGCAAAAGAACCCAGGATTGAACGGGGGTGAGGCCTCCTCAGGAAAAGCTCTCTCTATCTCTCCCCAAAAAATTTTAAAAGTTGGTTTTTAAAAATTTCCAAAACTGGGGGGGTTTTTTCATCGAAACTTGGGGTTTAAAAATTTATTTTAAATCTAAAGCATGGTATTTTTGCGTGTTTTATCAAAACCCCGGGTTTTTTAATTTGGGAATTTTCTCGGGCCGGGTAGTCACGGGTTTGACCTGACGCCATAAATACCCGCCATAAAAAGGGGCGTTTTAATTTTCCCTTGGTTAAATCCCTATGTTAGTGAGGGGTTTGGAAATGGAACAGTTCATCCTCCCCCTTGATCGCTTTTTAAAAATTATGAGGCCGTCCCCAAATTGCTTCAGTTTTTAAATTTAGAGGAGACTTTTAAAACTCCTTACTCTTCTAGTTTTTTTTCCTAATAAAAAAAAGGAACCCCTAGAACTCCCGCCGGGGGCCCCTGGTGGAAAAGGAACGGACTCGTGACCGCTTCATGGTTCGAACCTGTACCTCGAAGCCTGCCATGTTAAATCTGTTGTTGTTCAAACCTCCCCCTTGGTGGGGGGTTTGAAAGGGTGCCGCTTTAAATGTCTCCCAAAGGGTCATGGTTTTAAACAACGGGCTCAAAACCCTTTGGGAGTGAAAAGTGTGACTTTTTAAAATTTACTCACTCATCCACACCTAATAAAGTCATAGAAAAGATTTTAAATGTTGCTGTAAATGAATAAGTTTAGAGAAATTCGTTGAACGATTTTCGTATTTATTTTTAACGATACGATTTGAAACAAGTTTTTTAAATTCAGAACTATAATTACAGATTTTTGAATTACCACACTTCACAACAATAAAAAAAAATACTTAAAAGAATTATATATACTGTGCAAATGTGAAAAATTAAAAGTTTTAAACAATCTTTTCTAAGATAAAAAGTCAGGTTAAGTATTAGATGAAGAAATATGCATTGGAATTTCATAAAAGAAACTATTCCCCATTTTTTAAAAACCCCCCCAAGCGTCTGCCCTAAAATTCTGCCCCTTCAAAATGCTTTTTTTTCCTTCAAGTAAGATTTCAAACGGTTGAGCCTTTTTTTTAAAAAATTTCGGCTTTTGAAAATCTTACTTGAAGGAAAATACGTGCGGTGCATTTCGAAGCATCTCTAGAATGGCAGAATTTTACGTGCCGACCGCTTAGAGGGTTAATATTTTAATCCTTTAAATATTTAAATAAAATGATTCCTGTTACATTTTTAAATTTACAAGTACTAATTGTGTCCATAGCTCTACTAAAAACTTGTCAGATTTAAAGTATTCAAAGTATAACAAAAAAAGGGGTTTTTAACGATTGTTCCTGTTAAAATTCAAATATATTTTCACCTTGAGTATAAAAATCAGAAACATTCCATTCTACAATAAAAGAGTCCATGCTTTTCTATTTTATGATCTAAGAGTTGGCAAATAAACATCGACAACTCGCTTTTAGCATTATTCTTAGAGAAACAAGGCCGAGAAAAGTCAAATTTGTACCCACAAAAGGACGATTGAAGCAGAAAACCAAAACAATAGTAAGGGCTTTTATAAAGCAGGATTAATGGCACCATTACCGTGTGCTAGATTGTGAATTTTGCGAATATAAACGCATCGACATTCATTCTCTTTCTAAAGTTTCCTTTCCACGCACATAATCGTATCTGATCTTACGTTAGATCTAGAATCGCTTTGCAGTTAAATGTATAACTCACGAAGTTAAAATAAGAAGAGATACTAGACTCTATTCAGTTCTGCGGTTTGGGTGTAGAAAAGTTTTCTGCAATTCCCTAGTTTGAATAGTGAGATTTCGCTTTTCCTAATGAATTTCCTGAATCTCTATTTTCGCTGCGGAATTTTCCATTTTAAGGGTATTTGTGGTTTCATGTGATTGTATTTGTTTTGGAAATTGAGAAACTTTGCTTTGTATTTCCTCTGAATCGTTATCTCAGTTCGGATAAATTCTGGTTCTGATTAAATGTGAAAGAAATTTTATGATTGGATTCATCATCTGAAAGTAAACTTGTGGCTTTGGAAAAATACTTTTTTCGCTTATAATTAGTTCTGGGTGGCTTTCTAACTTTAATAAATTACTTTTATTCATTACCTTTTATATTTGAATTCAAAATATTCAATTAAATTGATATGAAATATGCATTTTTTCCATATATAGAGATTATTTTTTTTAATATCAAACGTTGCTGCTCTGTGTAAACGAGTTAAATTTTTTCTCTCGAGTTAAGTTTTTGTAGAACTTTTGATTCTATGATATTTTAATAAATTTAAGTATATGTATTATATATATATATACCTTATTTACTACCCCCCCCCAATTTACAAACTTCTACTTTTAGAAGTATAATAATTAATAATATTCAAAGGAATAAAATGATTTAGTTTCAGATAAATCAGAAAAATGTTATAACTTTCAAAAATTTTATAAATTTTGCTTGCAATGTGAATATCTAAATAGCTTTCTATTAAAAAATATTTATAATAAAATAAATAATTTATTAAATTTTCTCATCAATTTCTCTTCAATTATTCTATTTATTTACAATTAGTACAATACTATTTGTTACTAAGTATCATGTAAATGCCGCCATAGTTAATGGAATTAGTTAGCCACATTTTTTTTAGATAGTAACATCACTTAGAGAATGATTTTATTGTAATTTGACATGTATTCTTTTACTTTTAAATTTAATTTATTATTCAATTACTTTAAGAATTTCGGTAAAGTAAGTTCCTTATTGCTAGTTTATTGTTTGTTTCAATATATGTACATTGTGCATTATTACAATAGTCATTCGATTCAGTTTATTGGTTATAAATGGTTTTTTCGCATATATGCGCTACTATTAGGCTTGGCTTCATTCTCCTTTCTAAGTTTTTTCTTCACTTTCTATTGCGATATTATGTCGAAATTTTCTGCTGAATGGGGAAGGTTGGGTCCTGTAAAACAAGTTTAACCCTATTTTACTGTCCTAATTCAGTGATATTCTAGAAAAATAATAGTTTTCTATTTTGGTCTATTGACATTTTAATGTGTACTTACATTTTGGCGAGTTTTTATAGGTTTTTTTAAAATCCTATTTCATTCATTCTTAGCTTTATTGGAATTACAATTTGACCTTTATTATTTTATTATGCTATATAAATAATATTAAAACTTTTACAATAATCATTATTTCTAAACTAAATATTTAATAGATTAATGCATGATTACATGTGCAATAGTTTGACTTAAGTCTCTGTTTCAATCTTAATTTATTTTCTACAATTTTTCTTGTAATATTATGTATAAATTTTTTACTGAAAGGGAATGTTTGGACCTCATAAGGCAAGCTTAACCCTACTTTTCTGCTCTAAGTCGGTGGTAGCATTAGAAAACAGGTTTTTCCATTTTGGTTAATTAATTTATATAAATATATATTGACTTTTTATTCTTGGCTTTCGGTTTAATTTTTCTTTCTCAATTATGTAGGATATTTAATACGACCATCCTTTGTATAACAACAAAAATAATAAAATATATTTTTAACTTAATTAAGAGTTCCTGTAACTGATGCAAAGACACATTTAAATTAATGAATAGAGAAATTGTAAAAAAATTGCCGTAATTATATAATATTTTTGGTATTCTCATTTTTTGTTTAATGTTTCAAAGTTAAAAACATGACTAATGAAATATATTAAATCTAAAACTTATAAAATATTTGGAAAAATAATGTTGCTCATATACACATGAATTGAAAGGGATGTTTTAAAACAAAAGTAATAATAATCTATATATCTATGATGCGTTTAATAAATTTTACTTTTGCAGTGTATTATCATCAATAAAAAAGTAATTGAAATGTGTAAAAAAACATTTTTACCTGTTGAGTAAAAATAAACATTTTGTCTGCAAGAGGTAATCTTTTACTGTCATTATACTACTTTCCAAGAATAAATAACGTAATACTAAATATATATTTTCATCTCATCAAAACTGGACAGCGTCCCAACTTTTACAACTTCATAGACTTCTAAATATGTAATTTTATACTTTTATTTTGGCAGACTACTAATATGATTGACCATTATATGGTTGATCACTATAGATATATTGCCACTTGTTTTACCTCTCTACTAACATTTTCATACCACTGAAGAGGAACTTCACTAAAAATGAGAACAAACTCTGAAGTATCACGCCCCCAATGTGGGCTCAATTCATGTGACGTCATAATCATACTATAAAATTTTTCTTGTGTTTACATCTAATCAGTTGACACGCTTCGTTGTTGCCAACTTTTGCTCTTGGTAGAAACTTTCACTTAAAAAGTATATATGTATACAACTGCATTTGCTACAACAACATGAAAATGCATTTATTTAAAAATACATGCATAAAATAAGAGTTTTTTAATTTAAAAAAAAAACATTTTTAAAGATATTTTTAATACCATTAAACATCTTTATCCAATTATGAAATTTGAAATTTTGTTTAAGTAAGTTTTACAAGTAGGGGGACAGCAAGTACAATCAGTTTGATGTCTGTTTTGAATTCAATAGAGAACGTGTTTGTCTTTATCATGTAAGTCATGAATTGAGCCCATTTACCTCGATTGCTAACTCTCTCACTTTCAAATGTCTCTAGGTACATTTGCAAACGTAGCTAAACTGAAGACATTTTGCTCATAGTAGTAGGTAAAATTTAAAAAGTATATATATAATTCATATTCCATTACACCTTTTTCCATTCGTCGTTTTTAAAATTGAATCTTCATAAAAATATAAATGTCCGAATTTTACCGCGTAACATCATAAACTTTCGGGTTGGCGCCCGCTGATTTAGGCTGAAATGGGCGCATTGCCATTTACTTGAACAATAAATGCCTCCTTATTTCTAATTATAACAATTAAGGGAAGACAAACCTTAGCACTGTATTGTGCTAAATAATATAGCAAATTATTCTCATCTACCTAATGTAGTTTTCCTGTAATAATGTATTGTGTACATCGCGGTAACTATGACCTTAGCTATTAGATTCCTATTTTGGGATCGTTAAGCTATTTCTTCCACATCTGGCGCTAATTTTAGCACTTTACCAGACAGTGAAAAAAATGCTTAGCTACCTTTGGTTGGACATATCAAGTCGTGCGGAACATTAGTTAAGACAGCTATAAATATGTTTTAGTGCTCCTACATAAAATCTTATATTGATTTGAAAATGTGCTGCGTTAAGAAGACGACTCTAGGATAGTTTGGGCGCTATATAATTATACTTTTATCTGGATATTTTTTTATAAGTCATTCAGCGTTTATTCTTGTCCCATCTTATAAATGTTTCGGTATAGTGAAATTTTAAATATTCGAGTCAGGAAAGATTATTAAAAATAATTTTTTTAAGCATTTAAAAAAAAAGTTTTCAAAGATTTAACTATATACAGTCAAATTCAATTTTTTAAATTTTTTTTTACCCTATAAGTTAATTATTTTATGTGAGAATATTGCTTCGTTTCACGACATCGTATTTTACATAGATTAAGAATATCAAGAATTTCCCGTTTTGTGTTCGCAAAATTAATATGAAGAACTATTATCGTATATTTTATCGTTCATTGAGTGATTCGATTAATCAACATACATTTATGTATGGTAGTAAAGAATAATTTTGTAGAGTATTTGCGGAATTCGAGCCGACAAATTCAGAGGAGTGATAGTAGACAACATGGGGGCGAGCAAATCCACCATAGAATATCAGTGCAAACCACATTTAGTCCGTGAAAATCATCATCCCGACAGCAATTATTATGGCGATGAGCCAGACAAGAGGAATGACCAAACGATTGTAGGGAGTTGGAGAACCGTGGTAGGGAGGGGGGTTCAAGAAACCTGCACGAATGCAATTTCTACTTTCCTGGATTGCTGCGCTGGAATACCAGCCGCTGCGCGTATTGCCAGAATGTGTGGTTCATCAGTACATTTTTCTATTGCGGTGTGTAACCATCTCCGTAATACATATCTCGGAAAGGGGATTGGAGGTGGTGAACCTGTTGCTTGGCCTCCACGCTCCCCGGACCTCAATCCCTTATATTTTTTCTTCTGGAGCTACATGAAATTGCTTGTGTATGAGACACCGGTGGCTATTGGAGGATCACATGGATCGTCGTTGCTTCAGCTGAGATTGGCGGCACGCAGGATTACTTTGAACGCGTCCGACAAGCTTTCGTCCGTCTGCGTCTACTGTGCTGTGACATACGCTGCCGAAACTTCGAAACATTCCTATAACAATTACTTGTATTTGCTTTGCGTGCACGTAGATCTGTGATGCATTGTAGAATTGTAAACATGCTTGTAATGAAATATATTTCCTACCTCTTAATGACCTTTCATTCAAATTGGCATCATACCCTTCATAAATGTTTTTGAAAATTACTCCGATTAAATGTTTGCGGCCTCATGTTCTATGGTGATTTGTCACTCCCATGCTACCTACTGTCACCCTTCAGAATTTGCCGATCAGTTCGGCAGCTTGCCTGAAGTGGCCGCGGTAGCCAGTGGAACAAGGTATCGGATCGTGGCTGGCGCTTGTCACGAGTTCGGCCCAGTGCCGCACTAAAAACCTATCGTATAGGGGAGTGATGCACTTTAAATCTGTCGAGAGCTCGAACGTCCTCACGTTGGTGTGGTAGTTAGGAGAGGGGGTGCCAACTCAGGTGTCATCCTCGTCCTTGACCATTGTTCAAAGCGGGGTAAAGTACTCAAAATCCCTCGCGTAGCAGAACAGTGCGACGTTAATATTCACTTACTTACAGCCCAGCATTTCACAATGTGATTTATCGCCCCCATACTTACCTACTATCACTCTTCTCCCAGGTACATAAATTCGAATTCGGCAACACCCTCTCTAATATTGTTAATTTATACATTAGAAAGGGGTGATCGCGGTTATATGGAGAGAGTAAAAGTTACTTTTAATTAAAACCTATCTATGCAGAAATGATGTTCTATGTCATGGTAGTTAAAAGAAAAATTTTAAACTTTTTTTTCGAAATTTAATATTCCTACGAAAAAAGGTTTGAATTTTCGAAAAAATGGAAAGACTCAATTTTGGTCAGATTATTTTAGATGTAAAATAATTGGTTAAGTTAATTGTAATAATTGTTTTTCTAGCAAATAAATAACCGAAAGCGATAATTATTGATAAGTGAGTACTGAGTAGTACCGTATAAGTTGCAAGATTTCATAGACCCAGCTCTCAGTCCCCACACCGTGGAGTCAGTCCGATCCACGTTTCTTTTCCCTTCTTCCTTCTTTATCGTGCTCTGCAATTTCTCGACATTATAAATTTTTTTGTTTTTTGAAACTTTAATACTAAAGAAGCTGTTCAATATGCCTGATGTGTTTTTCGCTTGTAACTATTTAGTAGGCTTCCTCTCTTTGTGAAAAATGTTAAAAGATACTAAAATACCAGTTTTTCTTTAACCCTTTATCTAGCATCACTTTTTTTTCAAGTATTTATTTATTTATTGGTATTGTATTTCTATTCATAATCGTCATTAATAAATTGGACTTACATTTTCAATTAATCTCTCGGTAATAAATTAATTTATTGCCCTCCCATTGATTAATTGTCTTTTGCGTAATTATTCTTCAGTCATATTTTTTACCGCACTGTCAATGCCGCTTTATGTTGAATGAATAATCAAAATGCTCTTTTATTTTTAAAGCACTGTTATGAATGTTTAATATCTATTTTTTAGGTCTGATATTTTTTTGAGTCGTCACTTTTATCAAATGAAAAATAATTATTTGTCTCGTGTTTGCGCTATTTCTTATATAAAGTTTTTTTTTTCTTTCAAGGATAAATTTTGTTTCTTCTAAACACTTAATATCAATTCGGCAATCATTTGAATCTTTTTCTCGATTATGATGGATCTAAAATCCCATTTTATTGCAGGGTTTTTTTTTTTTCTTTTCAAAAAGAAAGTTTTTAACTTTTAAATTAGTGTGTGTGTGTGTTAAGTAGATTTAAAATATGATAACTTTAACTTAAGTAGATTTAAAATATATGATATATTAACATAATATATTCACCCGATCAAATAAAACAATTGTAATCTAGTAGATTTTGTATTTTAGTATGTTGGAGAACATTTTTTTATTAAAAATGTGTGCATACAGTATTGTCTTATGATAACATTAACATGCTTTAAAATTTTTGCAAGGATACTACCTGCGGGGATTTAGTTTATAGTCAATCGTTTAAATTATTATTATTCTTGTGCTATCTTTCGTAAACACGGGTAACGTATTTCCGGAATATCGAAGCGATATTTCTGTTTATTTTAGACCTTGTCATCCCCTTCTAAACTGCATTTTTAAGTTTTTCCAAACAATATTAAAAAATTGAAACAGAAAAAAAACCAATCTAACAAGGAGGGTAAGGTTTTGGGGGTTACGGATTTATTCAATTTTTGTAGGATGGTAGTTTTTGCCCCTGTTGATGAAGATATGTGATAATAATTTTTTGTCCACTACCAATAATTTTTAGATTTTTGAATTGAAGATTCTAATAAAAAAACAAAGACAGATGCCTATCAAAATACTGAAATAATTCAATGCGCGAGATGCTTATCAACAAGGAAACAAAATCTACCATCCTACAAAATTTGAACCAAATCAGTGACTAAAAGCCTTGATTCCCTTTTTTGTTAAACTACAATTTTTTAATTTTTTTTTTTTTAATATTGGGGAAAATATTTTAAAACTTGATTTATTCAAAAAATTTTAATTGTTCGAATGTTTGTTTTGTGTGTGCTAAAAATTGACATACGAAAAAAAGAATTTTTTTTCTTTTTTTTCACGAATTCAAGGAAGCTTTGGGGCCGTTCGTCATAACAGGGGTCCATAGAGGCCGCGAACGGGGGTTTGGGATAAAATCTCGAAAAAGGCCCGGGGAATGGTCAACATGATTCGGTCGTTGATCAAGATGGTGAGTAAAAACTTATACTTTTATCCATCACTTCTTTTTTCTAAATTTTTTATTTCTTCAAAGTGTTATTGTTTTTGAGTTCGTAGTTGAGTTATAAATTGCGCTTATTTGAAATCTATTTGTTGAAAAAAATTGTTTTCTACGCTCCTCACCTAACTGTGACTCCTCAATATTTTTTAAGCCAAGTCCACTAGTGAAGAGGAGAACGGGGTTTTGAGTGCTGGTGGGAGTGCCAGTTGACTCCGAAAGAAAACACTCAGAAGATTTCTATTCAAAACACCCCCGATGTTGTTTCTTTTGGCTGGCGAAATACTTTGAAAGGGCTCTTAGGTTCTCGTTTACATTACACTCCTATGCACTGAAGAGCCAAAAAAACTAGTACACCTGCCCAATATCACGCAGAAGTGCCGCAATACGGCGTGGCATGGATTTGATGTCCGAAGTAGTGCTGGAGGTAATTGACACTATGAATTCTGCAGGGCTATCCATAAACCAGTAGGAGTAAGAGGGAGTGGAGATCTCTTATGAACAGCATGTTGCTAGGCATCCCAGATATATTCAATAATGTTCATGTCTGGGGTTTTGGGGCCGGAAATTTAAAATTTAGAAGAGGGTCCTGGAGCCACTCTGTAGCAATTCTGGATGTGTGGAGTGTCGCATTGTCCTGCTGAAATTCCCCAAAGTTCATCAGAATGCACAATGAACATGAATAGGTGATCAGACAGGATGCTTATGTACCTGTTCCGTCAGTCTTTTCAGTCGTATTAGGGGTCCCATATCACGAACGCACACGCCCCCCTACCATCACAGAGCCTCCACCAAAGGAAAAGTCCCCCACTGACATGTAGGGTCCATGGAATCATGGGTTGTTTCCCTACCCCTACACGTCCATCAACTCAATTCAACGGGAAAAGAGACTTGTTAGACCAGGCAATTTTTTAGTCAACAACAGTCCCAAAGTCGGTGTTTATGAAACCCCGGCGAGGGGAAAGCTTTGTGTCGGGATTCAACAAGGGTAAAAAGTGGGGCCCCGAGTTATCGATGATGTTTCTTTAAAGGTTCGACAGTGACACTTGTTGATGGGATCATTAAAATTCAGAATTTGGGGAAGGGGTTTCTTGTCATGCTTAATGATTCTCATCAGTCAACGTAGGGCCCGCTCTTTTAGATCTTTTTTCCCCGCGGATGTTTTAGATTTGATGTTTACCGGACCGATATTTGGGGACAGTGAAATGGTCGTACGTGAAAATCCAAATTTATCGCTACCTCGGAGATGCAAAGTTCCCCTCCTCTACCATAACACCACGTTCAAACCCACTTAAATCTTGATAACCTGCCATTGTAACAGAGAACCCCCCCAATAGCAAACACTCGATGTCTTATTTAGGCTTTGCCACCCCATTTCTTTATTTGCAAAGCATGCCTGTACCGTTTTTTGTTCAGGTATATAAGAGCATCTGTTAAGGGTTGCCCAAAATGAAAAGTGAACACGCGCAATTTTCAAAAGGTTCGCTCGAACGTTAACAAACTTTATATAAAGGGAGGTTGGGGGACACCGCAACGACCGAATAAAAACCCGTTCTTGGTAGAGGAAAAAAAATCAAAAGTAAGGTCGTGCTATTTGAATGCCAATCGAAGCAATGCTTGGATTTTGGTTTTGATTGCGGAAGATGAGCTGAATGCGGACAAATCGCAATGGGGGCAGTCTATGGAAACTACTTAGTTCTAAAAGGTGCAAACGTTTTCGGAAGGGTGGCAAATGATACCTCTCCGCAAAAACCCCAAAAGTTTTTTAGTGAATCCCCGATACCTTTAAAAAAAATCATTGAAAAGTGTTCACCCCCCAGTCCAAATTTTTCCTGAAACCCTTTCCCTACTTTTAGCTATTTAATGGGAAGCTTCCCTTCTTTTGATGAGGAAAAGGGGCTGTGCTGGACTTCTTCGATAATCAACCACTATCTTTCTGCAGCGAAGACGTTGACTTACTGTCGAAACAATGAGACCTGTTTAACAACACCCTAGGCAATTTATTTTAAATTCCAATAAAGGTATTCTTTTTATTCAACTTGTCCAGTTTTCATTTGGTCAATTCTTATATATCAACTTGGATGTTTTGGTCAGTTGTCTGCATTTTGAAATTAAGAGGTACATCGAGGTGTTTCTTGCAGGATATTAAGAACTTAAAAACTCGGGATACCTATTCAACAACGTTAATTAAAAAGCTATCAAAATCCTAATTTAAGTAGTTTTTCATGCCGTAAAAATTCGCATAGGCTGTAATTAATTTAGCTAATGATCTCATGCTTTAAGTCATAAAAGAACAGAAAGAGTTAAAAATAGTTTTTTTTAAAAAAAAAATAATTCTTAAATACACTTGGTAATCTTAAAAAGAAGTATTTTATCTGTTGTAGAACATCAAAAAAGTATTTTATATCATTCGAAACTATGCTTTTTGTAAGAAAATTTATTGTTTTTGTGCCATATTGTTTCACATTCAAAAATAACACAGTACAACTAAAATGAAAAATTTCATTTTTGACAAAGGGAGAAAGATATTGTATGTAGAAAAGGATATTGCGTTTTTCGATTTAAAATTGAAATTTCGCACCGAGTTAGATGCGATATTACAATGTTACCGGAAAACAAAGTACGATTTATGTTTGCGTTCCGTTTTCGGTAACTTTATGCATTTGAATTAGTTCTTGTTATTGAATATATATCACAATAAAAAAAATAGACAAAATATTCTTGCTTTTTTTCGTTTCTCGCTGTTAAAAATCTGCATTTGATAAAATTTGACTTTAAGGGGGAAATAGGAAAAATTGGTTACCCCTTGTGTGTGTGTGTGCATTCTACCTTTTCCATTATAAAAATAAGAAATAAAATAGTATAAATACTTATATACGAAATTAAATATTTTATAAATGAACGTTATTTTCTGATCGTTACTGGAAAAGTGGGGATTTAAAAGTAGGTCGGTTACCACCAAACACAATTGAAATATAAGTAGCTTAAGAATTTACTCCGTCACAAGGTAATGATGTTAAATAATGAACTAAAATGTTCGTCATTCTAAAGACGTTGAAATAAAGTCGCTCTCTTAATTATCTGATATGTTTCCTGTCATCCATCAACAAGGCTGTCATTTTTCTAGCCATATTTCACGTTAAATAGCTTGGAAGTTTTCTGCCTTACATATTTCCTCACATCTTTACGTTAAAATACTTTTAACCATCGGAACTTTCATTATTTTAACTAGGTATACTTTTTAAAACAAATAAGGATTGTTGAATATATGAAGGACAATAGTTGATTGGTTTCGTAGAACAAAGAGTACTTATTGTTTTTCGCATAATCAAGCAAATAATATCATTACCCATGTTTCAAAGGAAAATTATAAAATCTATTTTACTACCTTTAAGTTATTGGGGCTATAAGATATCCAAGACTAATTGATTCTGTTTGATAAAAATACTTATAGATATTAGCATTTAACAAGTAATATAAAAAATAGTTTTTAAGTCAATTCCTACTTAGATCAACAACGAAAATTTTTATTTTAGCTACTTTTTATTAAATAGTTACAATTAATATAAATATGTATAACATAGGGCAGAATCACAGAATTAAGTGGGAAATTTGGTTTTTTTAATTATCGATGAAGTATCGTATTGTTCTTTTTAAATTTTAGTCCCAAATGAATGCTTGCACGTGGGGAAAAAAACCTTTGCAAGTTTTTGAAAAGTCGCCGAACGTAAGTCTCCAACGCGTGGCTGTATTTTTAATTCTTTTAAATAATGTTTTAATCGCAATTTTTTAATTATAATTTAAAATTATTGTATTGTCATTCCCAAAATGATCCTATATAAATTTCAGCTCAAATTTAGCGTTTAAATTATTTTATGAACGATTGAAAATTCCACCAAGATAAATACATAAATATACAAATATATAAATAAATAAAACGTGTGATAATAGAAGGTTTAAACAATCCTTACATGGTGTAGTACGAAAACCTAATTCAAAAATATATTTACCCATTATAAGTAAAATATGTCGCTGTATCCTTCGAGTGCAATCTCGGTTTGTTGATTTCCCGGGGAAGAGACTCAAACCGTAAAAAATAGAAAAGTCATTGGATCAAACTCGAAATTTTTTTACCAAAAGAAATTTTTAAATTTTTTTTTTAAATTTTGATAAAAAAAAAAAAAATTTTGAAATTTATTTTGAATTTTGATGAATATCCATTGTTTCATAAATTTCTTTTTTGTTTTTATTGCCCAACTTTCTCCAATAAGATTGCAGGTGTCCATTTTTTTAAATTTCCCTACTATTAGCTCGCACTGTTTTATATATTTATATATTTTTATATTTATTTATTTATCTTGGGGGAATTTCAATCTTTAAAAAATTAAAAAGCCGAATTTGTTTTAATTACAGGACCCCTTTGATAAAACAATTTTATTTAAAAAAATTTAATTGATTAAAACAATTATTTAAAAATTAAAAATCCCCCCTTTGGCACGGCAAAACTAAAAAGGGTTTTTTTCTCACGTGTTAAAGCATTCATTTTAACTAAAATTAAAAAGGGACAATACGATACTTTAATGATAATAAAAACAATACCACTTAAGTTGTGATTCTTCCATGAATACATATTTATATTAATTGAACTATTTAATAAAAAAATAGCTAAAAAAAAAATTTTTTTGTTGTTGATCTAAGTAGGGGAAAAGATTAAAAAAATATTTTTTTTTTTTTACTTGTTTTATATTCTGTTCATTTACATTTATGCCCTAATGTCATACAACAAGATCAAAAAATACTAAGTCGTTCAAAAAAGGAAAAAGTAACCCGTTCATAGCAAATATTTTGGAACAAAAAAGGTGTAAAAATTAAACCCCCCCCAAGTATCTTATTTTAAAAAACGTTTGCCTTTCCAAAAAAAAGAGTTGTGTGACAAATTTTTAGGGCCCAAGAAACGTCGTATAGGGGGATACCACAAAAACATTGGTAACAAATTAACAGTTTTCCCGAATTAAAGATTTTTAACCTGGTGACTTGTCCCGCGGACGCCCCGGTATAAAAAAAATCAAAAGAATGAATTTTTTGCGCATTAAAAATTTAATACTTCATTCCCAAAAATAAAATTATATCAAACATTAGAAAGGAACGAAATAATGTAGGAAGTGTGTGTACAAGAGAAAAAACTTGGTAAATATAAATCAAAACAACTTTTTTAAAGAAAAAAAGCAAGCTGTAAAATCGCACCTATACTTTCAAGCGGTTTTTTTAATTTTTGGGATGCCCCGTATAACACTTACCCACTTTTTTTCGAAAAAAATTTAAGTGTACTTTTGTGATATTTTTTTGGATAAGTCATTTTTCCGGAAATATTTTCCCAGACTTTTTAAAACATAACATTTCTAGAACTACAGCCCTCTCTCTCTCTTTAGTGGCCGCGTAGCCGAGTGGTATAGGTATAGGTATCGGATCGTGGCATGCCTTGTCACGAGTTCCGAGCCCAGTACCACTAAAACCCGCCGTGTAGGAGTAGCGATGCACTTAATCTGTCTAGAGCTGAAACGTCCTCCCGTTGGTTAGTGTGGTAGTTGGAGAGGGTGCCGGCTCAGGTGTCGTCCACGTCACTTGACCATGGTTCAAATTACGTGGTCCCGTCGCCAAAAGCCCTCGTGTAGATGAACAGTGCGACGTTAATATTCACTCAATCAATCTCTCACTTTAAATTCATAAGGTTTGTCATTCTTTTAAATAAACATTATTTGATGTATGTAGAAGTCTTAATTTTCTTATGCTCGCCTCTTTTTACTTTTAAAGCTTTCTATAATTTATCCGGCGTATAACCCGCGCACCCGTAAATTTCAATCTTGTGTGTTAAAAGTGCGTGTTATACACCGGTTTTTACGGAATTTCAAAGCGTAAAATAGTGACAGTACACAGCATGTAAAAATTTTCAATAGCACGTGTACAGTTATTTTCTTTAAAGAAAACTCCTTCAAAGAAAAATACAGCGTGACACAAATAAAACATTTAAAAAAGACATTTGCTGAAGATTTTACGTTTAAGATATACACACACACACACAGAAGTCGAAAAACAAAGTTAGCATTCCAATATTCTTTGACTTGACTGTAAGCAAAAAAAAAAAAAAAAAAAAAAAAAAATCCATCCTCGCCATTTATCAGGTCTCCGTTTACGCCGCTGCAATCTCCAGATCTGACAGAGATCACATCTAAGACCATGATTGATTCTGTTCACTAAAAAACAAAAAACAAATCCTTTTTGTTCCCATTGGCATTTATAGAGCGATTCCTACATTGTGTAATATAGGAAATAAAATTCTTAAATTATATATCATACCTCTACGTCAGTGAGAATTTAAGATGATGGATTTCCAGAGCCGGCCTTCCGAGAAGATTGATTTGGAAACGCCACGACGGAATAGCAGAAAAACACTTCGATAAAGCGGAAATTTGTAAGAATGGGAATTTTTTTTTTATAGTGTTTACTTTCTAGATGTTACGGCATTGTTTATTTGATTTAGATCTTTTCAACAGACGTTGAAAAACGCTACTTCCTGAAATAAAATATATTTGGACATCTTTTGAGAAAAGATATAGATTCCAGCGACTGTAGATTTGTGATTTCTTTTTGATACTTGCAGCCTGCCCGTAATAACTCTTTTTTTAATATTTATTTCTTCCTTTATTAGTTATTTCGGCGTTCATTTCTTTATGGTTTTTACCATGTATTTTAAGAAATCCGATAGAATCTCAGCGTAATTTCCTGATTTGATATTGTTCCTCCTATTTGTGTGTGTGTGTGTGTGTGACGTTTCCATATAGTTTTAATATTAATGGAGAATGCGAAAAGAATAATCTTTAGTCGAAAACTCCCCTTAAAAACAAATTTTGTAAATGATCTAAAAAAACATTCTAACTATTTTCGGACTTTTTAGTATCGTTTAAAATTAAACACTATTTATTTAACATGGTAAAACGTGTTTTTGGTGTTATTTCGAAGTGCGTCTTATTTCATCTCGCATTAAAAACATAAAACCTATATTTTGATAGATTTGTTCATGATTCCTCGTTAAAAGGGATTACGAATTTTGGGCAGATTTATTGGCGATTTCTTGTAAAAGATCTTAAAAGCTTACACGTGCCTTACTGAGCGGTTGAAACTTTCCCTTAAGCACTTAAGTATTTTCTAAGAATCACTTATATTTCTCTTCACATAAACACGTGTTTGTTTTTCCTATTTGAACGTTGAAGGGGATAACTCTCTCTTGATTTTTGGCCTAGCGGAGAGGATGTAGAATTTTGTTCCCTGATAATGATAATGGCAAAATATCACATAAACTTTTTTATGTTACCTACGTAAATAAGCTCTTTGTTTTTTGTTCGGTCTTTCTTTTATCACAGCTACATGCAACAAAGAAGAATACATTACATATATGATTTATTTTTTTAATTCCTACTATTACTTCACTCTCTTCCAAAATATATAATATATATATATATATATATATATATATATATGTATTATATAAAGAAAATTATATCATCGTATTATAACAAGAAAATGTATTTGTACAATATTTATATTTTCTTGTTCAAATTTTCAATCGTTTGTAAAATACTTTCTGTTCATCCATTATTCAAGTTCAAATACATTTTTTTAAACTTGTAGTGCATGACACTTGGTGTAAATACAGTTTTCCAAATATTAATTCATTAATTCAATTTAATTAATGAAAAAATAGCAACGAACAAAAATAATAGACCAGCACCATATATAAAAAGGAAAATAGCTCGTTGTGTCCCTGTACCGCGATGGATAGCGCGCTGGACTTCTAATCCAATGATCGTGGATTCGAATCCCACCTGGGACGCCTAATTCTGAGAATGTGGAATTATTTTAGTATACTATTTTATTGGAATAATTAAATTCAATAATGAATTAATAGTAACAAACAAAAATAGTCCAATACCATACATATAGAAAGCAAAATTGAAAGGAAAATTGCTTTCTATTTCCCAACTTAATAGTGTGATTCTGTCATATGTGTGTGTGTGTGTATGTATGTATGTATGTGTGTGTAGTATGTTGTATGTGTGTAGTTGTGTGTGTATGTATGTATGTGTGTGTGTGTGTATGTATGTGTGTGTGTGTGTGTTGCTATTACTTAATACAAAGTAACTAAAATAAAAATGTTCTTTGTTAACATGGTAGGAACGACTTAATTTTTTGTATATTACTTGTTTTTTAAATT
>BMAV01008338.1:15086-28041 GCA_019973955.1 Trichonephila inaurata madagascariensis
TTGACCGAATTTGGTCATTTTCAAAGTGTTCGGATACTTTAAAGGGCATGGCTAAAAATGGATTCTAGAAGATCATCTAGATTTCAATGACCCTTACAAGCGATGGCAAATGTGTGTCGTTACTCAAGGGTCTTATTTCGAAGGATGACGTGTTTCAGCAGTTTAATTAGTAATATTTTTTAAGTTATAAACTCAGTCCACGAATTTTTGAATCCTACTACGTATTGCTTTACAGTGTGGCGTAAAAAGTCATCCAATTTGGTTCGGAGACCAATATTTCAAAATTTGATTTTCAGAAAAATTTTATTATTTCGAAGAACATAAATGTTTTAAGCATCATAATTAATAAATAAATAACAAGCCTCCCCCCCTATTGGTTTTTTTTTTAAAAAAAACCAAGCCTTTATAAATATTTAGTAACATTTTCAATGTTAAGAAAAACAGAATGAATAAAAATACGTTGCACATAGTGTAATACTAATTTCATGGACATGCTTCTTATTCTATCTGAAGTGTTATAAGCCACGGTATAAAAATATTATAATATAAAAATATTTTATAAGCATTCAAAAATTTGACATTAATGATTTTCCGATTGACTATAAATTAAGATTAAATGTAACTTCTCTTGATACTTGCCATTTATTACATTTTAAAGGGCTTATTGCATACTCGTTACAAATTTCACTGAATTTTATTGGATTGTTTAGGAGATATCCAATATTTAGTGCACAAATTACCGTAACAATTTCATTCCTCAAAAAAGCATTTAAAAAATACTTCTTTGTAAGTAGACAATGTAAATATTAGAAAAAGAAAAAATTAAGATTTGCCAGATTTATATATTTTTTTCTCTCTTTTTCCTCAATACTTTTATTTCTTCCTTTTTCCTATATAATATCTGGTCTCTCTTAATACCTAAGAAATACCTTTTCTACCTTGTCGGATACCTTAATAAAAATCAATACCATTTGAAACCACAATCACAGGGTCCGTCGCTGGAAGCCTTATAAATGCTTTTTAAGAGTAACTTAAGTGTAACGCGTAACAAGTAATATAAAAAAAAATTAAGTCAATTCCTACTTAGATACACAAAGAAAAATTTTATTTTAGCTACTTTTTATTAAATAGGTACAATTAATATAAATATGTATATACATAGGTCACAGAATCACAACATTAAGTGGTCATTAATTTTTATTCAGTATCATTCAAGTATCGCATTGTCATCCAAAACAATCGTGTATATAAATTTCATTTCAACTGAATACTTTAACACGTGAGAAAAAAAACCTTTTCACGTTTTGACACAAGTCGCCAAAAGGGTCGCTAAGTCTCAAAAAATAATACCTCTGGGATTGTAGTGCATTTTTAATTCTTTAAATAATTAGTTTTAACCTATTAATTTTTATTAATTATTTTTATATTATTGTATTGTCATCTAAAATAAACCTGTATATAAAATTTCAGCTCAATTGAATTCTTTAAAATGTATTTTATTAACGATTGAAAATTCCACCCAGATAAATAAGTATATACATAAATAAATATATAGAGATTGTGAGAGCTAATAGTAGGAATTGTGTGTGAAAAATGAAGGCAGTCAATTCAGTGAAATAAAAAAAGTATTAAAAGATTTAAAATGAATTTTGCATCCATATGATTAAAGTTAATTAAAGTTTTTTTTTAATCTATCCGGCACTTTATGAATGATGTTCGTTTAGATGTATGTACACTTGTTCCGTTATTTAAAAGAATTGTGTTCCCTATGCGACCAAACGTATTACTTAGGTTAAAATAAATAAAGCAACAGTTTTTTCACTAAGTTATTCTCTAAGAAATGAAACATTTATGTGAATTATGTATTTTTGTTATATGTGCAATGCAAACACACACACATATATATATCAAGCCATAACATCAGTTTTCATCTACCGCAGCACTCCCATGGAGGAACAACCGTATTTGTTTCTACTCATTTTCGTGGGAGAAATAAAAGCCTCTTTGCTACAATGTCCCCCAAACAAGAAGAATCTACTTGTTTGTTCAATTCACCATTTGATTCGACAGAACATTTGTTTCTTGACCAGATGCACTAGAAGAGGGGATGTAACTAAAAGAGATACATTTGAGGCAGTGATTAATTCATTTATCTCGATTAGAACGTACTGTTTCATTTTGCAAGGCACTAAGAGCTTCTGAGTTAGTTTATCTTTTCTATATGAACAGAGTTAGTCTCATTGAGTTAGTTTGTGGCTTCTATATGAAAGTAGCAAAACTAATTCCTAGTATTTGTGATTGGATAAAATGAAAATAGTTTTATTCTCAGATATATGCAGCTGATTATGCCGGTTGAAGGGCGTAGTTGGTTTGGCGCTAGCCTTGTGCGCCCATGTTTGCGGGTTCGAAAGCCGGTTCAAGTCGGTGGATTTTCATGACGCAAAAAAACGACAGCGTTAATGTCGTATGTCGGAACGGAAGATGACACCGAGTGCGTGGGAAAATGGCAACGTAAGCGATAATTCAGAAGTCAGCTGTGACAATGGGAGTGATGAATCATTTTCGGAACATATGATACTGACGGTTAGAGTAATTATAGGTTCATGCATGTATTTAAAAGTTTATAATACTTGTGTGTGTAAATTAATCTCCTTACTAACTTCTTATTACTTCTCATTAAAATTTTTATTTATTTTTTTATTTTTTCAAATATCGGATGTTGAGGAGCCTTTTCCACAATTTGTTTTCAGCAAAAAACGCGTAGATAACTAGACTAGGGGGTGCGGCTTATAATCGAGTAAATAGGTTAACTGATTTAAAATGGGGGAAAAAAATCTAGAGAACCATACATAACCATGTGAGCAAAGTATGACTTCAAACTATAAAATTTTAAATAAACAGCGAAAAAGAAGTCTTTTAGGAAATTTATAGAACACAACCAAAAGGACCTTTACAATCTTCAATATAAATATTTCGGTTTCATAAGATTTTATCGAAATCTATATGTTTTCAATATTTATGTTAGGCGATTGTGAAAAAGCAGTCGCCTGTGTGTGTACTTTTTAAATTGGATCTGAAATTCCAAAGTATTTTGAAATAAGCTATGGCTTATTCAGATCAAACATGGGTAGTTGTAAAAATAACTTACCAAATTTTTGGATTACACAATATTCGAATGAAATAACCTATATATTCATTTACAAAAAAAAAAGAACAAATGGAGGATATAATTGTTTCCGGTTATCATGTAATAACCAAAGAAGAGTTTAAAACTATTTTCAGCTCAATGAAACATCGATGTCGATTGAATGATTGAATATTAACGTCGCACTGTTTAGCAACACGAGGGCTTTTGGCGACGGACCACGTAATTTTGAACCATGGTCAAGTGACGTGGACGACACCTGAGTTGTTTGAGTTTGACGACACTGACGAAGTTTGAAAATTAATTTTATATTCCTTGAAAACTCTTATTTTGATCACAAGAAACGCAGTGAGGACTTTCACTAAGTCTGATGCTTCAGGATCTACTGCCATGTAAAAAAAATTCAAGGATTACTTCTACAATACAAAACTTTAAAGATTACTTTGTGATATCAAAGCCATTTTACATAAGCTGTATTGATTACAAAAATAACAGAACAACCATAGATGAAAACTATCATACATATTTACATTAAATAGACCAATGTTTCAAGAATAAAACAACCCGTAATAAAACTTAAACCAGTTATTTTGTTTTGTGCAAGTTACACATAGTTTAATTCAAACGTGAATTTTTAACAATTATGGTTTTTTTCCCGCAGAAATAGACTTAAGATCCAAGTCTTGATTCTACTTTCAAGAGAAACACAATGTGGGTAATAAATTACCCCCCCACCCCACCCCCAGTTATTTTTCTTAAAGGTGATGTACATGAAATCCAATAATATTCATGAATTTATAGAAAAGGTCTCGAAACCTTTCCGAGGTGTTACATTTTTAAGTGTGGAATTATTTGAAATGTCGACATTGTACATACATAGTTCAAAATTATGGGAACTCATCATGTAAAACATCGTGCAATGTAAAATTTCAGTACTTTTTTGTAATGTTAGATAATCCTATCAATTTTTAATTTTTTTTAATAATAAATCGTTTAATATTATTAGATGCTTTCGCAGCATAACAGCATATTTATGAATCACACTAGAAATTTAAAACTTGTTTTGCTTCCTAAATAAAAAAATAAGTAAATTCTCTGACAAAATTAAAAACTTTTTGAAGTTATCTGGTATTACGATGTAATATTGAAACGGAATCCCATTTTCGTATAAAATAGATTGCTTAAGAAAACTTTCAAACGCTCGATCGATTTCATCTTAGATGCAGGCAACGGCCCAAAACTAAGTATGAAAAATTTAGTTTCGTTGAGTTATTGGTAAGATAAGTATAAAGTAAGAATATTCAAATTTCAAATACCGAATCAATTTTTTTTTTGTACTTTACTGCTTGGCATGATTCTAGGAAATGAATTCATATTCTGTGCATAAAATATTTAAACAACAAACATATATAAACAAAAATTCATTTTTCAAATATGTATTCAAGATCAGAGAATGAGTAAGTTGTGTGATAAAAATTAATTATGTTTTGTTACTTAAAATAATGAGTTTGTTATTTAATTAAAAACTTTAAATGAAGTAATTGTTCCTCAGAAATAATTTATTGATTAATTGCATAGTATTAAAAATAATTGTAATAGCAATTTTACGAATTTTCTATAAATCTATACCATTTCAAAACACATAAATGTTATGGAATTTTTAGCAACATTCAAAATTATATTCCTAAAATTTATCTACAATATTTCAGAAGATAATATAAAGGTTAGATAACAATTTGCTTTCGATTGAAAAATGGGAACTCATGATCGTAAAATATTTATTTATATATCGTAATTAATCATTTAAAAATATTTCTGTTGAATTATTATTTTGGATAATGCATTGCTTATATATAACAGCTAATTAAAAGATAATTCTATTAATATTGAGCACAGAAAAGAAATTCAAAATTTTCTGTATGAGAAACATCTTAATTCAATTCAAATCATGGAACTTATGCATGGACCTCATCCCAGCTATTTATCGCCAAAGATTAATTGCTAACCAAAAATTAACCGCCAAAGATTAATTGCATGCCAACAATAAATCGCTAAAGATTAACTTCATGCCACAGATTAATGGGAAGAGAGTGATTTTTCGAAAGATTTTACATTATGTCTAGCTATTTCATATGATCCCAAGTGCATTTTAGGGCTCAAACAAAAAAATTCTTGAAATTCCCGAAAAATCGATGGAAATTTATCAATAGTATTTTCAATGATATTCGGAAATATCCAATTTATTTAAAAAAAAAATAGGCATTTTTTTTCTAAAACTGTGATTTTTTTTAAGAGCCATCATCTTTATACTCAATTAGGAATGTCTAAAGAAATGAATACTTTTTTTATTTTCTTTAAATTGTAATTTCAAGGCCTTAAAACTAGGTACTTTTATAACAGATTTTTAAAATACGTAATTAAATTAAAACCACATTTCCTGTTTTAATGAATTACTTGACATTAGATAATATGTTTTAAAATTTCGGAAACATCAAACTACCATTACTTTAAGTTTGTGTTCTGTTATTAACAACGAATGATACAATTGCTTTTTATTTTATATATTTGGCCATTGAAAGAATGTACCGTAAAATCCGGTGTATAACGCGCACTTTTAACACTAAAGGAAGATCGAAATTTACGGGTGCGCGTTATACGCCGGGTATAAAAATGAGAGCTTTAAAAAAAAAGAAAATATGAGCATAGAAAAAAATTAGACGTCTACACACATTGGAATACTGTTTATTTAAAAAAAAATGGCATTCATTATGAACATAAAGGGTTGTAGTTCTAAAAGTATACTATTATATTTTAAAACTTGGAATGATACCTCTAGTAAATGATTTCAAAACATAGGAGCATTGCTTGTGTTTAGTTCTGGCTTCTTCGTAAAAAAGGGAGTGCGCGTTATACGGCGAATATATCTCAAAATTAAAACTTACAGCTTGAAAGAATAGGTGCACGTTATACGCCGGATTTTACAGTAAGTGGCATTCAAAGCTTTCTTATGTCATGATTTTGTGAATAAAAAATAGTGTATGTTAGGGGAAAATATTTCTCTAGTAAACTATTGATACAAATTTTATGTAAAGAATACTTAAAATATAGTGTAAATAATTTATATCTGTATGTGTAATACGTTTATATTTCACTATGTTGTACTTACTTTATCTTAAAATTATAATGTTCGCAAGCAATGCTGTTGCTTACAATATAATGGTGATTCAATGGGAACTTGACGAAATCTTCGCAATAGAGTCAAGATGGCATCATTTTTGGCGCCCATGTTGGTTGGTATTTTTAGTGAGTTCGTGATTCTATGGATTCTTCTGGAAATTAGAGGAAAAATCTACTGTTATCACGATATGTGACGCAAGCGAACTTTTCGAGAAAGATCCGTGAGGTCTTTAAATAGGGTGTCGCTCCCCGAAACAGAGTTAGTCTTGTTTTGACAATTCAAGAGTAGTATTGATTTGGCCATGAAGAATCGACCATCGATTAGTTATTACTTAGGCTGTTGAGTAGGGCGAGTGAGTGCTTGTGAAAACTTGTATTTTAAACACTGATAGTTGAGCCCCAAAGAAGAAGGTGGGAAGGATTTCTGAGATTTACTCAGTGTATTTGAGTACTGCATCATGTATTTCAAGGATTGCTTTTCTACAATAAATGTCCATCTCTTTTATGTCCATAACTGCCCTGCTCATTACGACTGATTTGCTTACAATTCTCTAACTACAAACTACGTAGCACTATTAAGCTTTTTAATAGAAATTCAAGAATTAAAATATAACTATTAATTTTTAACTGACTGTGTGTAATATTTTGTTATATATATAATCAGATTTATTTTATTAAAATGTTTGCCAATATGAATTTTTAACTTATTATTCTTTATTCCACAGAGTCATTAAGGCAAAACTTGCTCCTTTTAGAATTTAGTTTTAAATAAAACTTAATATTTATATTCAAAAGGAAAATTGTACAAAAAATAAAAAGGTAATTTAATAAAATTGTTTCCATGTAAAAATTGAATTTAGCTACCGGAGATTACATGCCCTAAAAATTTATTTTATTTAAATTATCTATTTCGACTTCCTCAACGACATTCAGCAAGGAGGAAAATTTAAGTCTAGAACCAGAAGAATATATATAAAGCAAACTGGTTTTATTTAATATAGTTACATATTTTTTTTAATTTTATTTTTATGCAAGTATTTGCACTACTTTTATTTTTTTTTTCAAATAGACTATTTTGAATGAAATAAAAAAAGAAGAAAACAAATTAAATAAAAAATTTAAATTTAACGGTCACCCAAATGATGTCAAATTGGCCTTTTCACCAAACTTTCATAAAAACGCTGTTATAATGTAAGGGAAAGCGTTTTGCTGGCGAATATTACAATTTTTATCATAAAATGAATGCAGCAGTGTTATTAACATCTTAAAGTAAAGATAAAAAAATTTTACACTATTTTAAGTTGAAGTTAAGCATTAATTACTCAAAATTGGTAAATAATATAACTCACTTTTCTTATTTTCTACCCAAGTTCAGTTGATTGGTAATTTATTTATAAACAAACAAATTAATGTCTGATATCAGTTGTAATAAACTACACGATTCAAATGGTGGTTTAAAGTTATCGCATTAATACATCGTTGGAATGTGTCAAACTAAATACGTAGAGATTTCTAACGGAAAAAATAAATTGTAAGAATTTGTCTCCGATTGTTAATAAAGAAAGGGTTGCTTAAGTTTTCATACTTCTTAAAATAATCAACATTGAACTTTTTGAGAAAACTACTTGTCAAACTTGTTAAGAAAACTACGAACTTCCAGTAAGACATTATTTCAAAATACTTCAATATAGATTATTTGACATTTATATTTAAAAATATTTAATTTTAGTTTTTCATTGAAAATTACCTTTTAATTTAAAATTCAATTAATTTTTCGCAATACATTTTTTAAACTGAACCTTTCCCAGAATAATTACATTATATCACATTGAGTAAATTAGATACCATAAAGCAGTATTCAACTTAAAAGGAACAATCAAGCAGAAAAAAAGCAAGTAAAAAAATCAGAAAAGGATTATAAATATAAAACATTTTTAGAGTATAAAAAATTTCCTTAAATTCTTACTATGCTATTGAATTAAATAACTACTCTTAAGGTCTATCATACACAAAAATCATGTATTTTATATTAAAAGACCGCAATCATGAAACATAAAAAGGGGAAATATAACAAATAATAATGGTAAGTTACATACAAGGTGTGACAATTACATTCCTAGAATGCGCATGCAACAGCCATTAGGAGAATGGAATATATTTGACTTAATCTTTTCGGCGCGGGGGGCACGTTATTCCATCCCACTATTTAGTTTATTTTTTATCCTTGTTTGAGAAAGATGTTGTGCCGAATTGCCGCGATTACGATAAACGTAAAAATTCTGCCTTGAAATTCCTTGTGAAATTTTTAAAAAAAATCCAACTGAATATTTTAAAAATTGTTAAGCTAGTATTTCAAGATAATGGCCCATCTTGTAGTAAAATTTTTGAATGACACAAACGATTATCAGAAAATTGGAAGATAGCTGAAAATGATGAACGTTTTTGTCGATCTGTGACATCAAGAATAGGTATTGCTCATTGTTTTTATTCGACATTAATGTCATCATCTCGATTGAATGGATGCCTCAAAGCCTAATGGTAAAACATCAGTACTGCATTGAAATTCTCAGAAAATATAGAAAGAATTTGAGGAAGAAGACGCAAGATCTTCAGAGCAACAACACTTGGATTTTGACAACTCTCTTCGGGCTCCATTGTGCGCTCCGTAAAACAGCTTTTGGCAAACAGTGCTCGAGCATTCACCGTACTCACCAGAAATCGCACCAAATGACTTCTACCCGTTTCTTAAAGGGAAAAATACATGGATAGGATCACATTTTTAGTCTGTTGGAGAGATGAAGGTAAAAATGGTAGACTTTCTAAAGATGGTGACACCTGATGTGCCGCAGCACTGCTTTGAACGGTGGAAAACTCGTATGCAGCAATGTTTAAATAAGGAACGGGATTGAAAAATATTTGTATACTCTTTAATAAAACTAATTTTTAAAACTAGTCCGGCTATTTAACTGTCACAGTAGTATTTAAATTTCGATGTCGTTAAAAGAATGCGTGCTACTTGATAAAATCTAAGAACCATACGACATAAAATAGAACTGAAAATGTGAGATGAAAATAAAGTGAACATTTTTTCTGTGTTCCTGCAAATAGTGAACGGTGGATTTTGCCCAAAAAATTTACTGTCAGGCGTTCTGTTTTATAACAGATTCGCTAAGGATAAAATACTCATAATTATCCAAAATTCCTACTTAATATAAATATTATCTCTCTTTTAACTTATTGGAATAACTTTTGAACCATGATGATATATTTAGAAAAGCGTTTAAGTTGTAACATGAATAGCAACATACAAAGGAAACATAAACCAAACCACCGTAAATTCAAAATACGTAAAAGTTTGCTTTTCCCTTTATTTCATAATTTAGCGCATTCGACACAAATTATCATAACTATTTTCTCATTGAGTTAATTTTTAATTTTAAAAAATTAAGATTTAAATCAAAATGAGTCATCAAATTAAGAATATATTTCTTTTAAAAGAATTCTTTTTCATAAATAATGGTGCAAAAAATTTTTCATAAATTTGCACTTTTATTACACTTAATTATAAAAAGCTACATAATTAAAATTTAAGTTATATTACGTTTTATGTAAAAATGATGAAATATGATAAGCTATATATTATTTTAAATAGTGACTAATGGGATTACCCAAACATTGTCGTTATAATGTTTGATACAGTCGAAAAATAATGTTTAATACTACTAAACCTTTTCAAAAATTATCATTAAAGTACATGAAAAATATTTATTTCCATATAAAACTTCAAATATTATAAGAAACTTTCTTTGAAAAAGTTAAAACATAATATAACTTTAATCATTTTTCTCTATAGAATAGTTTTATAATATAAATGTAAAGAATTTAAAATATACTCAGCCCCACTGAAGATATTTTAAAGTTAACTAAAGAATAATTATTAATAACTGCTTTCTATGAAACTAAGACATTTTTCTCTAAAATTATATTTATGTAATTTATTACAACAATCCAAAAGGAATTCAAGAGCCTTTTGTATTTGGAAACATTCTAATAATAGCACTTTGAATACTGTTGCTCAGAAAAAATTCTTCCATCAAATCTTCAAAGAAGGAATCTAATCTAAAAGACGATCAATCAATCTTAAAGACGTGAGTCCAAAGAAGGTACAGAGATGTTTTTTGAGACTGTTCTACCTTACTTCTTATATCCATTCAGTTACACATATATCATCCATCATGTTTTGACACAATAGAACTGTCAAATAACATTGGTTTTTATGCACAAGCATAGTTATTCATTTCAAGGAAAGATAACATTGTGACGGGCTCATCACGCTTTCTATTAATTTTCATCTTGGGTTCTTTGGGACCACAAAACGCAAATTCTTTCCAACCAAATCCGGAAGCGAAGCGTGATTTTTTAAATTAGGAACCTTTTAAATAGCGAAAGTTTAGCGTAAGTGGGGTGGCCTTTTCGGAAGTGATTATGCTAGTCGGAGTTTAAGCGTGTAAGCAGAAGTAAGCCGATATTCCAGTGTTAAGCTATCCGTGACAAAGCGATTAAGTCAAGGTGGATACCAAAGAAAAGTCATTTAAAGATTCGAGTGTGTTGCAGCTACCTAAAATATTAAGGTAGGGTCGTTCAAATTAATACTAGGAACTGTGTAAAAACTGAGATTAGGAATAGGCGATAAAGTTAAATATAGTGACTAGGTCACGCTTATTTGGTAATACGTATTGTATGTTTCTCACCACAGATCCGCTAAGTTTAAATATAAATATTATCATTGTGTGTGTGTACAGCGTTTAAGTTAAGATCTTAATAAAGAGATATTAAGATTGTGGCAACACCTGGTTCTTCATTCACTCCCACACCTCTAGGTCACGAAGATAACTTAGAAGTAAGGCATCACCCACGGGAAAATGCCTTACAACATCAATTTATACTTTTTCTCTACTTAAAACAGAAGTATTTTCTTAGACACATTTCTGTTTAGTTTCAACCTTTCTGAGTTTCTAAGAAACCAAAATTTCGGAATCAAGCATGGATCTAACCCAGAGTAAATGTACCTGCTTTATTTTTAGACATTCAGAACAAGATGAAAAATTATAATAAGCTTATTCTAAGAGTGGAATTATATAAATGGAAAATATATTATTTTATCCGTTTTCCTTAAGCTTTGAAAAATTCTTTATAATTTTTAAGGCGGAAATGTTCTTTCTTCCATGGCTTAAACTTTATTCAATGGTTAAGAATGAGAGCGCTAACTCGGTAAATAAAAATCACGTAGTATTTTTTTTTTTTTTTAATGTTTCATAAATTTCTCTAAAACATCCTGTAGAAAACAATAAAATAGTAAAAATTTTATGGAATGAGCATTCCATCATTCCACACGAGCAAATTATAATGTTATTTATGAGATGTGAGTTTCCATAGCTTTTCCAAAAAACATAAAGCTTTTACTAATTAAAGCAAACATGATAAATATGTGAAAAATTTATGAAGTCATACAGAAAATATTTTAGAAAGATGCATACTTTTCGAGTGGAGAAAGTATCATATCAATTCAAACTTAAATATCTTTTATTTTAAATTCTGGATGTATACTTTTTTATACATATATTCCATAACTAATTTACATACAGGTCAATTAGAATTCGAAAAACTACTATTATTTGGCGTTTTCAATTTTTAATAAAAATTTCTTTTAACACAAATATATTATAATTATTATTATATATTATAGATAATAATTATTAATATATTATATGTGGTTGATAGTATGTATTACATAATACAATTGTTATTAAATTGTGATATGTTGGATATTAATTATTGATTGATGCTAGTGATTTTGAATGAATTTTTATGTTCTTTTTTTTTTTTTTTAAATACGTTTGATAATATTTCAGAACAGTTCTTTCCTCACGATTTATATCCGCTAGCTCGTCATCTTCGATTCCATATCAGTCTACAATAAGCTCTGCTGGGGGCGATTAAGGAACTGCGTCAGACAGCGCTTGGAGCATTGTACTTGTGTGCATATCATATTAGTTCCAAATTTTCTTTTTTAATTACTAGAATTACAAATTTAAAATTTATGGGTTTAATCCATGTCTTTTTTAAATCAAGAGGTGAGACTATAAGAATGTTTTTAAAACCATCGAAAGTTAAATGTTAAATATTAGTTATCAATAACTCAGTGTTTCTCAAACTGTGGGGCGCGCCCCCCTGGGGGGCGCGATAACTCTTCAAGGGGGGAGCGAGCATATCGAAAATAAAAGGTTAAAAAAAATTAATTTACTGGAATGAAAAAAAAAAATACTTTCCGATATAATAAAAAAATACAGATTTACATTGATATGATTCATATATATCATCTGGTGAAAAGAGGTCATCAAAAATAAAAGATTCTACTTTGAACGCTCATTAGCTATCTTTGATCCTATAACTAAATAAAAAAAATATTTTGTTTGTTTTACTGTAATCCTACGATGAGAGATTTTTTTATTATGTTTCTTTTAACCTACAATATTACTTTTGCTGGCTTTTAAACATACTGGTATGGTTACCTGCATCCCTTTTTTTTAGGGAAGTTGTAAATTATATAATTCTGTTGCGTTTTTTTTCACA
>BMAV01008338.1:29078-57135 GCA_019973955.1 Trichonephila inaurata madagascariensis
AAAAAAAGAATATAAAATTCTAATGAATAACAATTATGTTATTCATTAGAATTTTATATTCTTTTTTTATTACTTAACATTTATTCTAAATGCTAATTCTGCGAGGCTTAAAATTACAGTTCGTTCAAAACCGTTTATAATATGAGTATTCATTTCAATAAATCATTTTACATTTTTGTATACATTGTCATGCACTTGGTTTTACTCTCCTTACAATTAAGCTATTATATCAAGAATAATGTATTATCATTTTTTAAACAAATAAACTCGTGTTAAGAGCGAGTACTTCAGCCAGTATAAGAACAAGTTTAATAATTATTAGTGACTTCCACGGGCTTGTCTTGCAGAGCTAAGTTTTTCAAAGGAAGGCTAAAAATTAGAATTGACACTCAGAGTTATTTTTGATATTTAGCTCAGATCTATATTTTGTCTTCAAAGTAGCCATCGCAGAAAATCGGGATTCACAAGGGTATGATGTTAAAAATGGTAATAGTATACGAAATGCTTTTGTTTTCAGTGCAGAAAATTCAGCATCCACCTCTATCCAGAATTCAAAGAGTGATTTATTACAAAATTGCCCTTTTATTTCGTCACTGGATGTGAAATCTATGAATATCTCTTTTTCGGCAGATGAGAGACCTTCTGAAGTATTTTGAAATGAATCCCTAACCCATTCGTAACTTGCTATCAATTTGCCCTCGTCTGTGTACTTGTTGATGCTTTATTATCGTCAAATTCTCGCTGCGATTTAAAAATATATCTATGATTTTCTTTTAATCTACTGCCGTAAATACTTAATACAGTGAATTACAATTAACGCTTGAATTATGAAATATACATTCAAGAGAGATTCGGTATCTAATCGATTCAGCCAAGACTGACTAGAATTGTACGAAGTACAGCATTTTTACATGTTTTGTGCAGACGTCCGTTATGTTGCCTAGACTCTCGTGAACGTTTGCGAGAATGCCAGATTTAATGGATATGATAAAGAGCAACATAGATTAGGCTATTTTTTAATGACATATATACTTTTAGAAATGGATCTTGAAGGAAATAAATCTTTAATTAAATATTATTTATCAATCTGTTTCAATTTAAAAATTAGAGAAAGAAAAATATCATAATTAACCTATTACTTAAAAGTAATTTATTTAAAATATATATTACTTAAGTATTAAATTTTTTATATATGTTACTCTTATCTTATTAATTTGTACGGTTTATAATTAAGATCATATTATAGTTTTAGCTTCAAAGAACATTTTTATTGCATTCAATATATTATTATTATTTTTACTTGGGTCGCCAGTATTGAAAGTTTGAGAAGCACTGAAATAATGTTTTATTTTCTTATAAATGAACCCGTGCAAAGAGCGGATACTTCAGCCAATATACTTTTAATGTTTCAGTGTGTGTGTGTGCGTGTGCTGCACAGAGTATTTTATAACTAATTAATTAATACTGAATTAAGAACAAGTTTAATAAGTATTAGCGACTTCCATGAGCTTGTCTTGCAGAGTAAAGTTTTTTAGAAATTGACCCTCTGAGTTCTTTTTCTATATTTAGCTGATATCTATATTTTGTCTTCTAAGCAGCCACCGCATTTTGCAATATGTTCCAATTTAAAAATTAGAGAAAGGAAAAATGACATAATAATTANTTTTTAGAAATTGACCCTCTGAGTTCTTTTTCTATATTTAGCTGATATCTATATTTTGTCTTCTAAGCAGCCACCGCATTTTGCAATATGTTCCAATTTAAAAATTAGAGAAAGGAAAAATAACATAATAATTATCCTATTATTTAATTTTTTTTTTCCTTAAAAGTAATATATACAAAATTTAATACTTATGTTATTAATTTGTACGGTTTATAATTTAGATCGTGTATTGTAGCTTTAGCGTCAAAGTGCATTATTACATTCAGTAATTTATTAATGTATAAGGGGGGCGCGATAAAAATTGGGATTGAAAAGGGGGGCGCCAGTATTGAAAGTTTGAGAAGCACTGCAATAACTTAAAAAAAAATATGTAGCCATACAACACCAAATCCCCGTGAAGTGAGTGCGTAATGATTATTCGAAATGTAAATCTTTTGAACAAGAAATCTTGACGCATTTACACATATTTAAAAAAAAAAAAAAATTCGTAAATTAATCACATTTTAAGATTAATATTTAAAAAGTAAATTTAAAAAAAATCGTATTTGCATCACATAAAGTTTGAAATAAATGATGTCACATTTATTTCTTGAATATGATTGTTAATTAGTTAATTATTAAAGTCGTATTCTAAAGCCATTAGAGGCCTATTGGCTTTGAACGTTGTAATTTTGAAACTCGACGCCTAAAATGGCTTCTAACCAAACTTCTAAAACTTTGACACGTATAAGTCCACATCACGATAGCAGCACTTAGACTTAAACATATGATTGGACAAAAATAAAATCACTCTTTAATTTGCGTCCATTATACAATGCCTGCGAATTGAGTGGTCACACCGGCGCTCTCTTCAATATTTGCGACCCAATTTTCAAACATAATTTTCTTCACCCCCCCCCCCATACAATAAAAATGTATTGAATTCAATAATAATTAATTTGACGTAAAATTGCAATACGATTTTAACTATAAACCGTTCAAAGTATCAAGATAAGTATTGAATTTTGTATATAATTTTATATGTGACAAGCCGATGGGAGTCGCTAGTAATTATTAATCTAGTTCCTAACTTAGTTTTGATAAACTAATTATAAGAACTGATGCATTTATAAGTATATTACATCAGTATAAATTTGTATTTTGCTTTTATTATGCAGAGCATACATTTTGTTTTGCTTCCTTTCAGTAAATTTGTAATTTTTTAAATCTTTTATTTTCGACTTTTTGATATGCTCGAGCCCCCCTTGTAAGGTAATCACACCCCCTAGGGGGGGGGGCGGCCCACAGTTTGAGAAGCTCTGGAACACACAGAAATGCATTTCATATTCTACAGGTAATAACTTACTTTTAAAAATCAAAAAATTCAGATCAAACTATTTATATATATATTAAATGTTAATAATTTTATTGTTAGTTAATTACTGTTAATACTTTTTTTTTTTTTTTGAAAAAAAATTATTTCAATTCTTTAGTTTCTGCGAAACAAGAATATAAATAAAGAGCACAATATAAGTGCACTAGTTTTTATCTGATTTTGAATATAGGAACAAAAAATACACTTTTTTGAAAATAATATATTTTTTACATTTTATTAGATAATATGCATTTATAAAATAATATTTTAAAATGTATTAACTCTTCTGTTGCTATCATGATAGAAAAAAACATAGCTTCGAAATTAAAAGAACATGGACATCATACGCATTCAAAAAATCGATTTTTCAATTTTACTATTAAAAAAAATATATTTTTCTGTGTGAATCTAAAAATTTACAAAACTCATAATAGTCATTGATAAAATAGCCTAGAAATATGAAAAAAGTCATCGATAAAAATATAAACAAACCGCTACACCTCCTTTGACACATTTTAAAAGATTCTCTTGTGTTTAATGTATGGAAACTATTAATTTTTTTTTTTTACTAGAAAGGAGCAATAATATTTTTCTCTTTTTAATGTCATTTTCTTTTTTTTTTCTTTTGAAAAACTAGTTTTACACGAGAACCAAAGGAAAAATTTCGAGATTTCCAAAACTTAAAAGTTTTACGATTTTTCAGAGAAATTATACAATAACTTTATCAAATTCTATTTCAGTATATTTTGTTTATTGTTTTATGTATATGTGTAAAATATTTTGTATATTGAAGAAATATTTTTATTTAAAATGGTACCTTTCTGAAAATATGTTTGATAAAATTATGTTCATGTTCAGCTTAAGCAAACGAAAACAACTTTAAAATGATTTTGTAATTCTAGAGAATGTTTAAAGTATCATTATGAGGTATATAAAAGAAGACAGGAAAATATTAGTCAATAGTATGATATTTGAAAACTTTTTTTTTTTGCTTTATTTATTTATTTATTTTTTTTTTTTCATTTTTCTCCAAAGAATAATTTTTTACCTTAAGGTATCCGACTACGTTCGGAACCGTGATTTTGCGAAAGCGCGTAAATGGATAATTTTTATGATATTTAGTGTCACTTAGATTAGAATACATGTGTACAATTGTTTTAAGGACATTATGACAAAAAGAATTATTTAAATACACTATTTTGGCAAAAAATTAACTTAGAATAACCTTTCTTCCAAATGCTTTCCTTTTGTAAAATTGCTTCTATTGTATTAATATTTTGCCTGTATTCAGGTCAGACCTCTGTACAGAGGCTCCACTAGAATTTTTGAAATGCATAACTTGGAAGTCGGTTTATCCATGTTTTACGAAAACAGAAAGGAGAAAATTTAAGAATATACGCCGATAATTATTTCAAATGGTTGTAACTCTGAAAATAATGTGAATTTTTCAAAAATCATAGTTGAGTCTCTGTAAAGAGGTCTGCGCTATATACAGGCAAAATATTAATACAATAGAAGCATTTTTTACAAAAGGAGAACATTTGGAAAAAAGACTAAGTTAATTTTTTGCCAAAATATTGTATATAAATTTTTTTGTCATAATGTCCTTAAAACAATGGTATACATGTATTCTAATCTAAGTGACACTAAATATCATGAAAATTATCTATTTATGCGCTTTTTTAAAATCATGGTTCCGAACGTAGTCGGATACCTTAAGGAACAATTTTAAAAAAACACTGTTACACCATATGGCTTCAACTTTTTTATACTTCTATGCAGGATTCCTGTGCATATAGTAAACTTAAAGAAACTATCTTAATATTTTACTAAAAAACTAGGTTCACTGTATTTTACATATTGTTTAATATGTGTGCAAAAAATATTTTAAGAAGTACTTTTTAAAAAATTGGGACCTAAGCATAAGCTTGGATTATGAGATCTGAAAAAGTACGTTCAACTCAAATAAAACAGAAAAAAAAAATTTTTGAAGTAAAAAATTATTTTTGCATTTCTACAGAATGATTGAAAAAATATTTATTAAGATCATTATAAAAATATAAGCTCTATTGGAAACTTTTAAAGATATTATGTCCCATAAACACAGTCTTATTTTTGTCATTTTACTCTATCGAGCATATCCTCGTTTCCTTAACAGTATTTTCGCAGACGTACTAACAAATTCTGGAAATTATTTTAGAGTTTTATATGATAAACAATTTTTGCGCTTGGAAAACATTCAGATTAAAAAAGGGGTACATTATTCATATTACTTGCAAAAAACTCTCAGCATTTCTTATATGAATATGAATGTTTATTCGCTTCTGAAGTATACACTTAGTTTAGAAATGGAATAAATTTCGTGTTTTTGCATAAACTCGAGTTACATGTTTTCTTTGGATCTATCTGATATTCAAATCAAATATCTTCAGCTCATAGTTTTCCCACAAATAAAATTTCTGAAATCCGATTTTGATGTTTTTCTATGCTGAATAGCTAAGTATAAATTGATTAAATTCTCTTGCTCAACTCTTTCTTTTTAGGAACGAATTTCTATTTCAGGGATATCGTGCGCATATTTCAAAAAATATGAAGTCACACATCACAAAAACACAGTTAAATTTATGTAAAATTCCGTGTAAAAGAGTTGTATCCCTTTTCCCGAAAGGATCACCAGTTTTGAGTTTTCCTTTTTTTAATTACAAAATAAATGGTCAAAATTATCTTAACATCAATCAGTTACGGTTTAACATATAATAATCATCAGTTAGATACCTTTAAATTCAAACTTTCTTGAACTTACAATTACTTTTTATATCAGTTGTAAATATTTGTAGCAGCGTTTCTCAAACTGTGGGGCGCACCCCCTGGGGGTCGTGATATCCCAACAAGGGGGGCGCGAGCATATCGAAAAGTCGCTGATAAAACTTTATTTTAAAATATTAATTTTCTGAAAGGAATCAAAACAAAATACATTGACATAATAAATAATAAAATACACATTCATACATATATAATACACATAGAAGTAGTTTACCTAGAGCCTCAAAAAAAATGTATCGGTACTGCACACTGTATTTGATAAATACTTTAACAATACTAAGTTAAGAACAAGTTTAATAATTACCAGTGATCCAATGGGTTTGTGTCATATGCAAAATCATATACAAGAATTAACACTTATCTTGATAATTTGTACATTTTATAATTAAATTCTTATTGTAGATTTACGTCAAAGTACATTATTATTGAATTCAATACATTGTTATTGTTTGGATGTGGGAGGGGGGGCGCGAAGAAAATTATGACAGAATATTGGGTCGCAAGTATTGAAAGTTTGAGTAGCACTGAATTACAGAGAAACGCTGCATACAAGGTATTCCTGAATGTCGTGCAAAAACTTGAAGGGGAATTAAAAAACATCCTGGGGAGCCATAATTATATAAGAAATCCTGAGCGGAAACGTAACCCTAACGAGGTAAAGCGACACAAAGACAGTAAGGCCACAGCACAGAATGTAGTGTAAAACGCTTTATTACCCAAAATAACAATAATAAATAAAAAGTATGACACACATAAAAGCATTACAGAAGGTGCTCGAAATTGCGGCCATGGCATGTACGCATGCCCGCCGCCGACGCGACATGGAATGGAATACCGGGCGTTTCACGCTATCGGGCTGGTAGCAGCAGCGATGGATATTCGAGCCACTGGGTTCATTTCAGAATTGATGGGCGTGTTGTATCCTAGGTTCTTCGAGGCACTAGAGAAAAACATCTAGATGAGATAAATCAATGAATCTGAGAAGATAAGTGACGGGATCACCACGCCCAGTCCACCTGTTTGGAAATGTCTGGTCCAAATGGCCTCGTATACACACCTTCCATAATGAGATGACTACCCGTCCTGTTAAAACAATATGCGGTGCCGTACAGGTATGGTGACATTGGTAAACGGTTCCGGAAGTACCACCTGTAGGAAGATGAAATACTTGTCAGAGTCCAGTGGAGGCGGTAAGATGTATGGCCTGCGAGTACACTGTCCCCCACGATACTCCCCCACGTATTAACAGTGAAGCGTTGTTGTACGGCACGTAGTCGGTTACTGTGTGGGTTGATTAAGTCAAAACATGTTCGTGTTGTGGGTATTTAACACCCCTTCACGTGGAAAAATTGCTTCTTCACAGATAAACACGGAACTGGCAAAGTACATATCTGCCGAACTTTGGTTAACAAATCACTGTGCAAACTTGACACGGCATGGGTGACTATCTCGCCATAATAACTGCACACTGTACATGAAAAGGATGTAAGGTTTTGCCCTGCAGTACACAATAGACATTTGTTCCAGATCTTCTGGTTGCAACGGCAAGTTCCCGTATATTGGTACCGGTAGTTTGGTCCACAGCATGCAATATGCCCTCTTCAAATATAGGTGTTCGTGTTGTTCGCGGTCGCCCAATACCATCAATCGTGACTCTGGATGGTCCATGTTCCGCCAGATTCTAATGCACCTGAGTGAACGATCGATAATTCAGTGGCCACCTCTTATGATATACATCCCCATACAATTGAACGTAGATGAAGTGAATATCCGCTAACTTGATGTTCGTATAACGATTCCTCCTCATCGCACTCTGTCCGTGTCTGAAATAAGAAAACCACACATACCGACTGTGCCAGTTCACGTACAGGGCCACCTATCACTTTCCGGTCATGCTACTCTATGTAATTATGGCTCTTCACGATGTTTTCTTCCTCCCTTCCAAGTATATACATGGCATTCGGAGACACCCTGTATTTAAATCTATCTTTTCTTGACTATTAAACGACAGCCAGATGAGGCTCCTTGTTGTTTTGGAGGGAAATTTCTTTCTTCCCATAAGTAGTATTATAGTTCAAGCAAGATTGCCCTTCTAGTTTGTAAGATGCTGTGATGTGCACTACAATTAGAGTTTTGTACATGTTTTGTGCCCTCTGCTGTGTTGTGAAACGTAAAAGTTGTTAAATATTACTTGTTGTTGTATATATCTAATTATTTTATTTAAAAAAATTCTATGGAAGACCACATTAGTGGAACTGTTTAAAAAATATTGTATTTCCTAGCAATAAATTGGAATAAGTATAATACTGAAAACTACGCTCTATGTTACAGAAAAACATAAAAATTAACGAAAGATTGGAAATGCATTAAAAATTACGCTGTTGGGGGCACTGTATCCATCAGATTCAAAGGCCCCTGCCTTCCAAATTATGCAGCGGTTGGTCGGGGCCGTAGCATTAAACTCTTGTTTGTGTGATGAAAGGCAGATAGAAGAAAGAGGGATGAATTCCCACTCACCGTGTGAATGCGGCACGAAATTTATTTTTTTATGCATCTCAGAAATTGATACGCGAAACGTAGAGTTAATTAATGGTATTCCAGAAGACTATTACAGATGGCAGATTTCTGTCATAACAATAAGAGAAATCCTGATGGTTTCCTTTTATTCCACATCGAACTGATTGCCTTTGATACAGGCCCTTGACAAGGTGCTTTCAATCCCCAGTTCGGGTAGTATCTGGATTTTAACTGACAGTCTAAGTGCCGAGAGAGGGCTTTATTTCGTTCGAATATAAAGCTGCAAGAAGGCTAGCGGTGAGAGATCTCGTAATTTTGAATCATGTGTCGACACGACACGAGGATGACACATAAGTTTACACCTCCTTCTTTTAAAATCTGCACCACACCAACGGTAGGACATTTGAGCGTCGACCAATTTAAAGTGCAACGACCTCCTCTACACAAAGTGTCTTCAGCGGCACTATGCTCGAACTCATGATATACCAGCCACGAATCCGTTAGCTTGACCACTAAGCTACTACGGCCACCAGATGGTGCTGGAAGATATTTGACCGATTTAAGTTCCTTTTTTTAGAATAGAAAAACATCACCAAGGAACTGAAGTTACTTATACTTGTCAACCGAATACATTGATTTTTTAAGTAAACTGCATTTCTTGCGCAAACTGAGTTTAAAACGATATTAAGATATATTTTCAAAAACTATGATTAAAATTTTAACTGAATTCTAAGCAACACAGGTAAATATCTCAAAACCTTCAAAATAATCTTAACAACTGAAAAAAAATCAATACCTTACGATCACTTTTAACACTTTCTTTGACACCCTGGAGCTTTTATTGCCCGTCATAAAAATTCTGACCGTTCGCACAACTTTAAATGACCATCCTCTCAAAAGTCCACCTGGAAAATTTATTCATTTCTTTCATTCAGGGAGTCGTAAAAAACAGTTTCCGTGAGTATTCTTATAAGTGTTGTTAGTGCTCAACATTGTGTGTTGGCAGCACTAAAATACTAGAATGGTAGTGTTGGATGACGATCTGCCTTGTATCCAAGAACTTACAGAAAGTTTTTATTTGATCCTTATTTAAAGAGAATTTGTTTACGTTCTCCTGCATAAGATGCCTTAACGTAAAATACTCAGAGTAGCTTTTATGTGGGGTTTTTAAAATTCGAAAAAAGTTTGCTTGGATGTATCTTTATTTGAAGATAAATTTTAGTAGCCATTTTAATTAGGAAATGTACTAGAAGTTCATTTAAACTTTAAAAATTTATTAAAGAAAAGGTAGAAATTATGATAAAGAAGTGCCGTTTGCATACAGGTGATGACAAGAATCTTGGATATTTTTAGTGGCAAAAAAATTAGTTAAAAACATCTCTGGTCGGGAGCGCAGCCAATCTGAAACATAATGTATGGGAACTAAGTACACTCCATTAATTTATTCTTCGAATAACATACCACCTGACAAAACAAAGGCGGTCTTGTCATCTTTCAATCTCGATCAATCATTCTGTATTCACCAAAGGTAGATAGTTAATAGAAATAGTTTTACTGAATAGATGATTTAACGCGGGCACGATTAAAAATATTTTTGCTCCAAAAAGAAAATTCGGCTTCTTATGATCATTTTCTTGCACACAGCACCTCTATACTGTTCGAATTCATTGGGACAAATGGGAAAAAAATGAAATTTCTAAAAACTTAGGTTTTAATCACATTACGTATATTAAGTAGACTGAAACCCCTTCATATTAGCAGAAATGACCTCTTGAACACGTTTTGACATTGACTCCGACAGTGTAGAGCATATATTCTTGACTTTATCATTGAGGAATAACACTTGCACAGCATTTTTTATAGTTTACTCTGTTGTCGTGCAATCCATATTAGCTGAACGATTCTTGAGAATATGCCATAAATTCTCAATAGAACTTAGGTCTGTGAATTACCAGGCCAATCAAGTACCTTTGTTTTATTTTCCCGCATAAAAGTATAGACCAATTTTTAATTGTGACAAGGGGCCAAGCCATGTTAAAATGTTCCGCCAAATGTTTCCATGAATTAAACAATCTTTCTGCTTAATATTTCACTGTATTTGACTGAAATCATCATATTTTTAAGAGGAAAGAAACTTAAAGTACAATTTGTTGTGAAACCTCCCCAAAACATCTCTTCTCAGAAGGGTGTTTTACAGTCAGTTGGATATTATTTGGTAGCAGAGTCACGCCTTCACTTCGTCTTACTGCACTTGATTTGTATCCCTGAACAAAAATAAATGTGTTTCATCACTGAAAATTACCTCCTTCCGGTCGGAAAGAGTCCAAAATCGGTACTTTTTGGTCCATGCGAAACGTTTTTCCATCATTTTCCAAATTAGAAATTGTTTTTTCTTGGGCGTGTTGCCTTACGACCAACTTCCAAAAGCGTTTTGCCTACAATTGAGGTATACAGTTCAACACCATAATCCAATAAATCTTTTAGAAGGTCTGCGCTTGTCTTTCTTCCATTTATTTTGCTATTTCTTATTAGAATTCTATCAGTTCAGTTTTCCGCTGAGCCGCATTTTTCTGTTTTTTTGGGGGGAAATGTTCCGGAATCTTGACATGTTCTTAAAAGTCTTGAAACACTTGATTTTCCCACACCAACTGCCGTAGCTATATTTCTCACAGTCATAGAAGTGTGTTCATTAAGAATAATTAGTTTAGAATGCTTCCTATATATAGGAATAATATCCATCTTTAAACAAGTAAAAGTAATATAGGTTACACGAAAAGCAAAATTACAGCCTCTTGCCGCCACACTGAAATGCTCATAACTGAACTACTGATACACTAACCCCCCCCCCTGGCAAACGAGTAAATTATAGGCAAAGTAAATCCATCATACTAACCTCTAGGCAGATATAAACGATTTGAGCTGGTTCGGGACATCGCTGGTAATCTTATACTAATTCAGAGAAGAAAAATATGTTTGTTCCAATAAATTCAAACAGTATAGTATCATCAGTTCTTCCTTTTGTTTGATTTTTTAACACTAAAAACACTGAAATTTAGTATATACCTATATTGCCCAAAATCAGTCAAAATGACTGCATTGTTAACGAATAACTAATGTGTAAAAAAATTGTTTAAAATTAATTTTTAATATTTTTCATATTATTCAGAGTTATATAAAACGTTTTTAGTAAATATTAAAAAAAAAACTTACTTCACTCGGGAAAAAAAATGTATTCTAAAAATATCTAAGAAAATGTGTATATATACGTAATTGTTTTTCTAATTGAAATAAAAAAGCAGTCAAAATGATTTCCTTGGGCAATCTAGTGTTTAAGTGTCAACCAACTTTCGGCACACCTAGTATTCTTTATAGCAATTTAGTATAAATACATAAGATACATTACATGTAGAATAGTTAATGCGTTCAAGAATTTTAGGATATTAAAGTGCTTGCTGATTTTTATACTGTTGCGTAGCTCGGGTTAGGGGGGGTTTAAGTTAAAGAACAAAACAGTTATTTAAGAGCAATGCAGTTTATTGTCGAAAATATTCCTTAATGTACAGGGTACAGCAGTAAAATTCACAAAATAAGCTGCAGAATGTTTTTACACATTCTGCATTGCTCGGATACCACTGTCAGAGTTTAAAAATACAGGTTCGTTTTGTTAAAGACTATCCGCAAGCAATAACTTGGTTATAAGTAAGTGAAGCCTTTTACAGCTGAAGTATATAATACTGACTAAATTTCAGCAAGCGACTGCTATTTATACTCAGATTGGCTACCTTCCAGTACTGTCTCGAAAAATTCGCTTTAGTCACCTTGTATTTTTCCTATAAATTTGAGAAGCATCCATATGTTCAAAAAATTACTAAATTTTGTCATCACAAATGATGCCAACTTGGCTGTATTTACAATATTTCGCCGAATGGTATTGAAATACCATTATAATGTAAGGGATGGCGTTGCTTGTGAATATTGTGTTTTTGATCATAAAATAACTGCAGCAGAAAGTAATATTAACTTATTAAACATGCAATTTATATTATTTACACGATTCTTAGATAAAAATAATCATTAATTGTACAAAATTCATAACAATATATTTGTTTCAATTTACCAAGTGAAATATGTTTTAAGTACATTGAGTGCGTTAAGATTAGTTGCGAATTATCCATTTATACTTTGTCAGTATAAAATAAGTGTGAGGGAGTGAATATTAATGTCGCACTGTTAAGCTACTTGAGGGCTTTTGGCGACGGACCTCATCATTGGAACCATGGTCAAGTGTGAAGTGGACGACACCTGAGCTGACTCCCAACTCTCGTAACTTCCACAACACACCAACGGGAGGACGTTTGTGCTCTCAACAGATTTAACATGCATCGCGTCCCTACACCGCGGGTCTACAGCGATACTAGGCTCGAACTCATGACATGTCTGCTACAAGTCTGTTACCATGACTACCAGTCTACCATGGCCTCAAGACTGAGTAAGCAGTATTTTTTTCAGAATGTCTTCGTAAAACTGAAAATATAATTGATTATATATATTCATAATAAATATAGAAACAAAGAATTAATTTTTATATCTAAAAAAATATTCGTTCATAAAGCATTCCTAAAAATACACTGTTTATTGTTTTGCAAGAGAAATTTATTATTTTAAAGGATAAATTTCATTTCATTTAATACAATTGACATTTTAGTATGAATATAATTATGGTTACACAACCCATCTTTAAATTATTTGGTATTTTATTAAAATGTACAAACTCTACTAAAAATGTTAATGTTCTATACAGAAAAAAAATGAAATAATTTTTTTTAAAAAGTTAATTTTTTATCTAGGAGATTCGAAACTGATAATGGAGCTATTTTGTGAAATTCAATTGCTGCTATTCATCTTGCATTTTATTTGATACAGTGAAGATAATTCTTCATAAATAAGCTCTTTAAAGATACAATTACTTTGAAAAAGCACTTGATAGTATTATTCACTTCCAAACAACAATAAGTTATAAATTTCTTATCTTGTTTGGAAATATTTTATATTATATCAGTAATTTCACTATAAAATGCACGCAGATCAAAAGTTACATTACCGATTCTTAAAATTAAGCACAACAGCTTAAAATAATACAATTCTAAAAGACTAAAAATGTGCTTTAAAACATTTTTGTCCAGAAAAAATGAAAATTAATGTATTTTCGTGCAATATTTAAATTAAAAATATTTAAAATAATATTTTACATTGTGTAATAGCATTTTGAAAAAAGTTGCTTTTAGTCGTTTTTATTGTTTAAAATTGAAGCAAAAATATACCTTAGAAAAGGATTTTGAGTCATTTTGAATAAGTATATCAGCAGAAGAAATGTTTAATCATTGTGGTAATAATTAAATAATAATATAATATAAGCATAAACAAATATCCTGCATGCGATAAAAAGGGAAAGGTAGATAATCAAAAATTAAGAACAACAAAGTAATACATAATTATACGTATAAAGTCAATCGACTAAAATGGAAAGATATTATGTTTTTAGAACTGTCAAAGGCTTTTTTAGGGTGGGGAAGTAGGGTTAAGTTTGCTTTATGGAATCCAACAATCTCCTTCAGCATAAACTTTATACATTCATAATGAAAAAAAAATAATTATAAAAAATAAAAAGTTCGAAAAAAATATTTAAGCCTAACTATTGCTCGTGTAATCTTTCATTAACTTTTTAAACATAAATTTAATAACTTATCAATACGTATACTTATTAATTATTCATTGGAATTTTTGCTAATAATAAACACATTTATTTGCAGCGAGCTAAGCCAAAATCGGTGTCCTCGTTAGAACGACTTATACACTGAATACAGTAAAAGTTTTCTTCCGGTTGTGACGTTACGAGAAGATGAAAAGATTTCCGAAACAGTTAGCGTTATTTACTTTTTCACAAAAGAGTCTATTATTTATATAATATAGTGTAGTTGTTTTCACTTCTGGTTTGGAAAGGTTTGTTCTTGTTGAAATTGTACTAGTTTGGCTTAGCTGTATATATATATAATATAAAAGGACGTCCAGTCTAGTCACTTAAAAGCTAACACTGGCATTGGAGGCACACAAAGCACCGATAGGTGGGAAAAACAGTTTCACACTATGGCAAGGCTAAACACAATATATACAACTAGTACACATAAATCGACAAGTTAAAAACACAGGAGAAATTACAAGGGCGGGATATATACAAGTCCGTTGTGAGTTTAAACCTCCACAACGGTGGAGGCTGTGGCAGAGTTCTCAGACGCATTTCCGACAATGGCAGTGTTCACTGGCGACTGTTCCCTTATGGGAGTGTCGACTGCCATTGCGTTGCGCCCGAGGTCGACGGGCCGCTCTAGGAAGGCCCAGAGTTCACAGAGTCTGGAAGGTGCTCTTGAGTGCACTGGGAAGGGGGTTGAATCGGTGCATCGGTGGAGTACTGTTTTGCACCCGTGAGATGCTGAATGTAGATATCTCTACTCCACCGGATGCAGTCGAAAACGTACAACTTTCTTAGAACCACCAGGTACCTATTTGTTGCAACCTTCCGAAGAAAAACGTCGTTCTCCGGGTCCCAAGCCCCCAGAGATCCGACTACAATGGGCACAATGTGCACCTGTTGGAAACCGAGAGGCGTGAAGTAAGGTAGTAGCTCCAAGTACTTTAACATCTTTCTCTCTCGGGCCTGGTTGAAGGCCTGTCTTCTATTCTCGAACGGAATGGTGACGTCAATGATGTATATGTTGTTGTCGATTTGCGCCACCAAGTCCGGACGAAGTCGATTAGGCCCAACAACCTGGTTTTCCGACAGGATTGTGCCACGGAATGCTATCGCAGCCCTGATCCCCGCAAGGACGGTGTTGTGCCTCAACTACCATGCCGCAGAGTAGGATTTGCAATGGCTTATGACGTGTGGGAGGGTCTCATCCCACTGGCCACATTTCCTACACGCGCGTAACGTTGGCAGCGGCCCCTTCTTGTTGGCATTGAGGGGGACCAAGTTGAGGCGGGCTTTGTGTATAAACCGCCAGTCGGCAAACCTGGTGTATTTACCGTCGGTGATGAAATGCGAACTAGTGGGTGCCATAACAACACAGTCCGTTACCTTTCCTTGGGAAAGGGCGGCAAGCAAGCTCTGGGTCTCCATGATTTGGAAGTTATCATGGAAGGCCTTGAGAACGCCCCTTCGTTTCGTCGAGGTAAGGACGTAATCACTGATCGTAACAGTTGGTTTGCCTTCAGTGAAGGACCAGGTCACTTGCTGCCGAGTGGAGGCCTTCCTCGCCAGAGTCCATGTATTGGAGAGTTGGTTGGTCATCTCAGCATACTCCCCTTCCATAGAACCACTCATGTAGACGCCGAGGTCTCCATCACTCGGTTGCCTGCCTATTCTTAAGGCAACCGTCCTGGTCAGCTGGCCAAGGGCCTCTAATGAGACGTCCTCGTCCCTTGAAGTCAACAGTTTGAACGCCGAGTCGACCAGATAGAAGTCGGTGTCTTCCGCCGCCGATGGAACTCCACAGCCTCCGAGCTTCCGGTTGCCATAGATGTAGTGGTTCGAAACGCTGGTTGGGAGGGAGAGTATACTTTTGATTTCCTTCCTAGCAGCAACGTCCACCTCACTCCAGTCGGTCTTGCCCAGCTGGCCTGTGCGAATCGAGGACAGAGTTGGGAAAAAGAACCTGCGCGAGGTGCAAGGTGAATTTCTTCTCCAAAATAGTCAGGGCTAGATTTGCGGTCTTGAAATTCTTTTGTACCGAAAAAGCCCACCGGCGTTCCAAGGCAGGTGTGCGAGTCACCATCACTGAGAGCTTGGATCTCAGTGCCTTCCAGTTGGAACTTCGTGGGTACAGAGCCGGTGGGCACCCTACCCGAGAAGTGTAGAGTGGAACACTTCTGAGGGTTGAGGCTTAAGCATAATGCGCCGAGATCGTGGGCCGTGGTTGATATCATTTCTTGCAAGTCTTCGGCATCGTCTGCCAACAGCACGATATCGTCGGCAAACGCCAGGATGGATCTTTGCTCCCGGTTCTCCTGGATGGTCTGGAGAACTTTGTCAATGGAGCAGTTGAACAGGATGCCACTCAGCAGGCGCCCCTGCTTGACTCCATTGAGCAGTTGGATAGGAGGGGTCGGTCCCTCTTTCGTCAGTATATATATATATATAATATATATATATATATATATAGTTCTTGATATCTAATTAAATAAATCTTTGATATTTTTATGAAATTTAGAGTTTAGAGTTTGAAACTTAAACTGACGAATATCGTTCTTACTTCTACAAATAACATTCAGCAGTCTATATTATTATATTAGAATAAATTAACCGAGCAAAGAAAAACCCTAAAAACAGACCATGCAAATAAAATTGATATTTGTTATTATTTTGTAAAAATCACGAATAACCACATTTCCTATAAAAAAGAAGACTGATTTTTTCCATAACACACTCATGAACAAAATAATTAGTGCACTGAGAAATAATTGCGGGATCGTAACGAAACTTGGCATGAAGGTACATGTCGGAGAGATATGCAAAATGTTTAGAAATGCAGCGTGATTGGGCATTACGTATAGCTGGTAGAGGGCGTTTGACGTCGTTCTCCGTGGTGTATAAAACAGGTAACCAAAGCTTGTTTGAGTGTGCTGAATCGTTTACAAAGCAAGAGCTGAGGTAGACATGCCATTACGCCGTTTTCGAAGACAATATAAGCAGCTGTCGAAGTTTGGGCAGAATCATCGGCATAATGGGGAGCTGGGTGATCCGCTAGGCGAGCAGCTCTTCAATTAAGTGGATCTGATTGTGTTATGAGGAGGTGTTGGGACCAGTGGATCCGAGAAATGTCATTTACACGAAGACCAGGCTTGGGACACCCTTGACAGACTAGTCGTCGAAAAGACCACCATCTCGTAAGAAATGCACGCGTACAGTCAACTGCTTCATCGGCCGCCATCCAGGCACAGGTAGCCCCTTCACTAGGGGCTCCTGTGTCTTCTCGAACCATACGAAGGCGGCTGGCTGAAGGACCTTTGGGATCGCGGCGCCCATTACGCGTGCTGTCCTTGACACCCACCTATATACGCCTCCGTTTGGAGTGGTGGTGCGTTCGAGAAACTGAACTGCAGCGAAATGAAACCAGGTCGTCTTTAACGACAAATCCAGATTCAGTCTCAGCAGTGATGACAATCGTGTTCGTGTGTGGAGACCACGTAGTCTGTCCTGTCTTTGCTTTACAGAGACACACCCCTCCCACAGCTGGTGTGATGGTATGGGGTGCCATTGCATACATTACACGGTCACCCCTAGTATTGATCCGTGGCACCATGACAGCCCAGCGGTATGTCCATGACATCCTGCAACCATCATATGTTGCCCCTCATGCAATGGCTCCCAGGAGCCATTTTTCAACAAGACAATACTCGGCCTCATACGGCAACGATGTCACAATGTCTCCGCACTGTTACTATCCTTTCTTGGCCTGCCCGATCTCTAGATTTGTCTTAAACCGAGCATATCTGGGATCATTTGGGCCGGCGAGTTAGGCATCCTACGAGTTTGAATGAACTAGAGGCAAGATTACATGAAATATGGAACAACGAATTACCTCAAGACATCATACAGAATTTCTATGCCTCAAAGCCCGATCGTATCGCATCGTGTATTCGCGCTATATATATAGAGGGGTTCAACAGGGTATTAAATCCTCCGTTCTTTTGTCTTTTTCTCAGAAATAAATTATCATTTTTCTTTGATTTTCTTATTATGTACTTATATCAAAATAGCCATTACTTATGTAAAATTTCTTTTCATTTTGACGACTCCTTCTGGTGCGCTAATTTTTTTGTCCATGAGAGTATATAGAGAAAAAGATTTATAAATGCACTAAACAAAAGGGGAAAATAATTATTTAAATATTAAAGTTAACAGTTTTCATGATTTCTTCCAAAAAAAAAACAGTTTACAGAAATATAGAAAAATAATGTGTAGAAAAATAAAACCTTATTGTATTTGGGAGTTCATCACAAAAATACATTTATAGTTTTAGATATTAGTACTTTTTTGAAAAGCATATTAAAAAAATATCTATATAAATTTTAATTAATTTCATAGTTTTTGAATAAGCAAAAATCTCCCATATGTTTGATTTCACATAAAATTAAAAGTGACATAAGATTCATACATTAAACTTCTACTGTGAAACATCAGTTGTACATCAGTAATTATTTAAATATTAAAGTTAACAGTTTTCATGATTTCTTCCAAAAACAGTTTACAGAAATATAGAAAAATAATTTTAAAAAAAAACCTTATTGTATTTGGGAGTTCATCACAAAAATACATTTATAGTTTTAGATATTAGTACTTTTTTGAAAGATAAAAAATATCTTATATAAATTTTTAATTAATTTCATAGTTTTTTGAATAAGCAAAAATCTGCCATATGTTTGATTTCACATAAAATTAAAAGTGACATAAGATTCATACATTAAACTTCTACTGTGAAACATCAGTTGTACATCAGTAATTATTTAAATATTAAAGTTAACAGTTTTCATGATTTCTTCCAAAAAAAAAAAACAGTTTACAGAAATATAGAAAAATAATGTGTAAAAAAATAAAACCTTATTGTATTTGGGAGTTCATCACAAAAATACATTTATAGTTTTAGATATTAGTACTTTTTTGAAAAGCATATTAAAAATTTTTATATAAATTTTTAATTAATTTCATAGTTTTTGAATAAGCAAAATCTGCCATATGTTTGATTTCACAAAAAATTTAAAAAAGTGACATAAGATTCATACATTAAACTTCTACTGTGAAACATCAGTTGTCATCAGTAATTATTTAAATATTAAAGAACAGTTTTCATGATTTCTTCCAAAAAACAGTTTACAGAAATATAGAAAAATAATGTGTAAAAATAAAACCTTATTGTATTTGGAGTTCATCACAAAAAATACATTTATAGTTTTAGATATTAGTACTTTTTGAAAAGCATATTAAAAATATCTTATATAAATTTTTAATTAATTTCATAGTTTTTGAATAAGCAAAAATCTGCCATATGTTTGATTTCACATAAAATTAAAAGTGACATAAGATTCATACATTAAACTTCTACTGTGAAACATCAGTTGTACATCAGTAATTATTTAAATATTAAATTTAACAGTTTTCATGATTTCTTCCAAAAATGAAAACAGTTTACATAAACATAGAAAAAATAATGTGTAGAAAAATAAAACCTTATTGTATTTGGGAGTTCATCACAAAAATACATTTATAGTTTTAGATATTAGTACTTTTTTGAAAAGCATATTAAAAAATATCTTATATAAATTTTTAATTAATTTCATAGTTTTTTGAATAAGCAAAAATCTGCCATATGTTTGATTTCACATAAAATTAAAAGTGACATAAGATTCATACATTAAACTTCTACTGTGAAACATCAGTTGTACATCAGTAATTATTTAAATATTAAAGTTAACAGTTTTCATGATTTCTTCCAAAAAAAAAAAAAAACAGTTTACAGAAATATAGAAAAATAATGTGTAGAAAAATAAAACCTTATTGTATTTGGGAGTTCATCACAAAAATACATTTATAGTTTTAGATATTAGTACTTTTTTGAAAAGCATATTAAAAAATATCTTATATAAATTTTTAATTAATTTCATAGTTTTTTGAATAAGCAAAAATCTGCCATATGTTTGATTTCACATAAAATTAAAAGTGACATAAGATTCATACATTAAACTTCTACTGTGAAACATCAGTTGTAAGTAAAAAATAGAGATTTTGCATGTTTTTCTGCGTCTAGTACGTGACTCTGATGTTATATTTTAAATTAATTTCGATCATTTTCGCACTGACTCAAAAAAAATCTACATTACTCTAAATAAATCAAAATATGAAAAGCAAGCATTAAATTTATTAAATGAAACATAAAAGAGTTAAATTATCAAATAAACTATGAAATAAAAGATAAGAAGTCTAAACTATGTTTTAACATAACATGATGCTTAAATCTTACAAACACCCCTTACAGCCGTAATAATGCCCCTTCTAAACAAACAGATTACTGTACCTATATATAGTGCCGGCAATAACCGATGCCATAGGAAAAGAATGTGTTATAGATTTTGAATAGTTTCACAATCTGTTTACACTTCAGTGTCGGAAATGCGCAATGTAGGAAATTCTCAAATGATACAAAATATCGGAGGCATATTTCCAACAAGTGAACCCACCTCCTCATGCGACATCTGTAATTTTTAAAATTTAAATATCACGTACACGAATAATTATACGAAAAATTAGGTCATTAGAAAATGACAAAATGAGGAAAAACACAAACAGATAATTTCTTAATATAAGCTTTAAATCAAATTTAAATTCAAATGCTACCCTTTTGTTAATACAGCATAAAGTATCAAAATTCTTAAATAAAAACAATTCTATAATATTAAATACACACAAAAATCTTTCCGAAGCAAGCCTGTTTAATCACAGAATACTTCTGTTAAAAATTAAGAAATACTTGTCTTTAGTATAAAAATATTTACAAAATCTAAGGATGATATGCAAAGGAAGCAATATGGAGCTCGATATAGATGCAGAACAAAACAGACTCATAGTATAAGAGTTCATCCCAAATTCTAAGAGTAGGAATAGTGCACCCAGAAAATAGCTGACATGTAAGATAAACACGAATGAGTCTAACGAAATTATCACATTCAAAAATATATCAATAGTTTTTATAAGTAAAATCTGACATTTTGTCAAGGAACATACGAAATCAGATCTTTGAAAATTGCATGTATTTTTTAGAATCGGACGACACAGATTTTTTATATTAAACAGAAAATTACCTAAAGCAGTGTTTCTCAATTTGGGGGCGCCCCCTTGGGGGTCCCTGGGGGGCGCGAGCATATCGAAAAAAAAAAGGTTAAAAAAAATTTTATGGAATGAAAAAAAAAAAACAAAATACTCTCTGATATAATGAAAATTTAATTGATATGATTTAGGGTTTATCATCTGGTAAAAAAAAGGTCATCAAAAATAAAAGATTCTATTTTAAACGCTCATTACCCTTTTTTGATCCTATAACTACATAAAAACATATTTCGTTTGTTTTGCGAATCCTACGATGAGATTTTTTTTTACGTTTCTTTTAATCAAAAAATATTATTTTTTGCTGGTTTTTGAACTTATGGTAGGGTTACCCATCCCTTTTTTAGGAAGTTGAAAATTATATAAATTTTTGCATTTTTTTTCAAAATGTAAAAAAGTTTTATGTACATGGATAATCATATTGAGCACTTTGAAGGATTAATTCCAATATTTTTTTTATGAGTATACTGAAACATATAATAAAAAAAATCGTTAATTCTGTGGGGGAAAACTTTTTTATTTGTTCCCAAAGACCTTGACAGAGAACCCCTCTAATATGAAGTCTTAAGGGGAGCTAAAATGAATTGATAACATATTCCTTTTTTGGGAGTGGCAAACGTTTTTAGAATCTTAAATTGTTTAGCCCGAGTTCCCGGAGACCACTATTTTTAAAAAAATATTTTCTTAAGCATGCTGCTTTTTCACCTATGAATAACTTATTGGGTTTTTTTTGGTTTTTAGACTGTTTATGGTTTATAAATGTAAATGAGCAGAATATAAAAAAATTGGGCATCTGTGATTCTGAAAAAATTGAAGCTGATCAAACAAGGGAAACACTTGCTGAAATAATGCATATTAATCATGTTATTGAAAGTAAATTTGAGAAAAGCAAAAACATGAAACGAAAGGAAAATTTTCAATAGCTACATTAAGAACTTTATAAAGAAAATATGAAGCCATAAGGTACCGCAAAATTTCACCCTGTCAAAAAACACAAGCAAAAAAAAGTTCAACAGGATATTTGTCGATCATCAAAAAAACAAAAAAAATTAAATAATGAACAAAATGTGACATTTTTTGTTGCAAATAACTTTTCTGTAATGTTAGAAAAAGTGTCTGTGATTTGTGTCCTTTAAAAAGGCCCCAACATTTGGAAAATTTAGTTCAGCTTTTTTTGGGATATTTTCAAATTATGAAAGACAAATAAAAAAAACCTTGAAATAGGTAAGTATATTTTCTTTATTAAATTATTCACTGAAATTGTGATTTTTTTTGTATATTGAAAATAATTAAAAAATAAAAAATTGGGGTGCATCACCCCCGCGACCATTAAGTTAGTATCGAGGCACACCTGATCCCGGCTTTCGCAAAATATTAAAAATAACACAATTGTTATTCATTAGTTTTTTATTTTTTTATTCAACATTTACCCAAAATGCTAATTTGCGAGGCTTAAAAATTTCAGTTCATTCAAAACCATTTATAATATGAGTATTCATTTCAAAAAATCATTTTACATTTTGTATACATTTTTACGATTTTTTCTCTCCTTACAATTAAGTTATTATATCAAGAATAATGATTTTCATTTTTAAGAAAATAAACTCGTGTTGAGTGGGTATTAGCCAGTATAAGAACAAGTTTAATAATTATCAGTGACTTCCATGGGTTTTTCTTGCAGAGCAAAGGTTTTCCAAAAGGGAAAGGGTAAAATTAAAATTCCAGTTATTTTTTTATATTTAGCTGATCTATATTTTGTCTTCAAAATAGTCATTGCAGAAAATGGGTTCACAAAGGTATGATGTTAAAATGGTTATAGTATACGAAATGCTTTTTTTTTCAGTGCGAAAAATTTAGCATCCACCTCATCCAGAATTCAAAAGGATTTATTACAAAATTACCCTTTTTTTTGTCACTGAATGTAAAATCTATGAAGATCTCTTTTTTTGGCAGTTGGGGAGCCCTTCTGAAGTATTTTGAAATGTTTTCCCCAACCCATTCGTAACTTACTATCAATTTGCCCCCGTCTGTGTACCCTTTTATGCTTTTTTTTCGTCGAATGCTTGCTGTGATTTAAAAAAAAATATCTATGATTTTGCTTTAACCACTGCCGTAAATACTTTTACCGTGAATTACTTTAAAGCGTGAATTATGAAATGTACTTCAAGAGAGATTCGGTAGCAATTGATTTGGGCCCAAAACTGACAGGAATTGAAGAGGTACAGCATTTTTTCATGTTTTATGCAGACGTCTGTTGGTTTCCTAGATTAACATGAACGTTCCGGGGAATGCCAGATGTAATGGATATGATAAAGAAAACACATAGATTAGGCTATTTTTAATACATTTGTACTTTTAAAAAGGATCTTGAAGGAAATAAATCTTAATTAAATATTATTTTCAATCTGTTTTAATTTAAAAAATTTGAGAAAGAAAAAAAAAACATAACTAACCTATTCAAAAGTATAATTTACTTGAAATATATATTACTTAATAGTAACATATATAAAAATTTAAAACTTTTTTTTATTAAAACTGAATTAAAACGTTTAATAAATATTAGCGACTTCCATGGGCTTTTCTTGAGAGCAAAAGGGTTTTTTGAAATTGACCCCTGAGTTTTTTTCTATATTTAGCTGATATCTATATTTTTTCTTCAAGCCACCGCATTTTGCAATATGTTTCCCAAATTTAAAAATTTGAGAAAGGGAAAAAAAATCATAGTTATCCTATTACTTAATTTTTTTTTTTTTAAAAATAACATAACAAAAAATTTAATACTTATGTTTTTAATTTTACGATTTATAATTTAGATCGTGTATTGAGCTTTAGCGTCAAAGTGCATTATTTTGCATTCAGTAATTTATTACTTTAAGGGGGATAAAATTGTGATTGTAAAGGGGGCGCCAGTATTGAAAGTTTGAGAAGCACTGACCTAAAGTATTATATTTGATTGATTGTATTTAATTGTGGAGTTTGTGCAATATTAATAGATTGAATTTTTTTTTTTTTGATATACTTATCACAAAATCATTATTTTAAAAATTTTAACAATGCAATTTCTTTAATTGATCTCTTGTTTGTGGTTTACGAACTATAAAAAAAAAAGACATCAAAAAATTTCCAGCTAAAACCATTTTAGCTAAAAATTTAAGGTATCCGATAGTCGGAACCGTGATTTTAAAATCGTATAAATAGATAATAATAATTTGAGTCACTTAGATTAGAAAATATATATAAAATTTTTTTAAGAATAGTATTACAATAAAAATTATTTAAGTACAATATTTTGACAAAAATGAACACAGAAAGACCCATTTTAAAAAACATTCCCCTTTTTGTAAAAAACCTACTGTAATAATATTTTGCTTGTCTATACTCAGACCTCTGTACAGAGGCTCAACGGGAATTTTTGAAATATATAACTTGAATGGGTTTATCCATATTTTGGGAAAAAAAGGGGAGCAATTTTAAAAAAAAAAACCGATAATTTATATATTTAAATTGGTTGTAACTCTAAAAAAAAATGTAAATTTTTTTTAAAACTCATTTTGAGCCTCCATGAGATTTGAGCATGACAGGCAAAATATTATTATAATAAACTTTTTTTCAAAAAAGAAAATTTTGAAAAAGGTTGTTTTAACTTAATTTTTGCCGAAATATTTAAAATAATGTTTTTGTAAAAAATGTCCAAAAAAATTTTTATACATTTATTCTAATCTAAGTGACACTAAATATCATGAAAATTATCCATTTATGCGCTTTTTTAAAATCACGGTTCCGAATACAGTCGAAACAGCGAAATCGCACATTAATGTTTTTTGCGGGATAGAATGAACACACTTTATACAGATTTCTCTTTTTCATTAAAGTAGTTTGAGAATTTGGTTGTATGAAAAAAATGTGTGAGTGTGTTCTTACCGTGAAAAAGTTCCGTAAGATTACCAGTTTCTTACGTTCCTAATGTTGGGAACCCATGGGCGATAAGATTACACTTTTTTTTTTACCCCATCCCCGGCTTCTTGATCATTTGACGCCCCCCCCCACTACAGCCCCGACGACGTCGTCAGTGGGCATTCAATAGTCCAGTGAATTGCAGCAGGTGGTTGTCTCCATACTGGCAGGGCCCACGAGGGGCAGACCTCGCAGCTCCCGACCAACCCAAAGGAGGTTCTCCCAAGAAAATCAGGGTCCAGTCTTTAGGCGAAAGGAGAATAGCCTGGATGGACCCCACAGCGGCCAGGCCCATGGCAGATTCAATTCTTGTTTGGCATTTTTTCATGACTTCGGTGATCTGTCAATGAAAACCCTGAATCTACCGATTGACATTGGCGGTCCTCCCTGTTAGCTACATAGTCAGCTTCACAGTAGTAACAGATAACAAGAAATTCCGAGCGGGTGAGATTGAGTTGATGTCATTTGTAGAATATTCGTATCCTAGATGCTTCAAAGAGTCCAGGCCAATGTTTAATATCAGGATCACTTTGAAACTGTTAAAGCAGATTTATAGTATATGAAATAACAGGTCATAAGGTAACGGTAAGGTTATACATTTACGTAACCTTAGAGATAGCTCTATTACCCACTCATCACAAAAATTGAACGAGAACAATTTGTTAAGTTACATATAAAAAAAAAAAACAGTCCCATTAAATGCAGCGCAAAACGTGGTGGAGGGGGGGGGTGGAAACCACTCTCCCAGTTGATTTATTTCTTTTTTGCTTTAAAAAAAAAAAATGACGTAAATCTCCATGACAGCAAAGCCCGTCTTTCAACCGTCCCGCATCTTGACGAACAAGAAGAGAAGGATATTTTTTTTTAATAACAAGGATTAAAAAAAATTTTTTTTAAGTCCGTAACACGTTACCTCTAAGAAACGGTGCGGTTATTAAAAAGGAAGTTTTAAATAACCACTTGGAAAAAAAAGTAAGAAAAGGTAGAGGAATTTTAAATAAGATCATGAGGGTGAAGTTGCCACACTAAACGCATCAAAATTGATGGCCCCGGGGGAAGGGGGAAAAATTAGAGGGAGGAAGTCTTGAAAAAAAGACAACTAGTATAACAATAAAGCTCATATCTTTTTTAATTTGTATCAAGACATTTCTCCTTTTGACGGAATGTTTACGGGGATTAAAAACTGTCTGGTCCTTAGAAACTAGGAAAAGAATTTCGAAGCCGGGATTTTAAGATTTTTTGAAACCCGTTAAAAAGGGGTTTCTGTTGTTTTTATGTAAAAGGGCAAATTTTTCATGAAACTTCGCCTCCCAGGTGGGGCCCTTTCCAAATTTAAAGTTTTTAAAATGGCCCCTTTGGGTTTAATGGGAAAAACCCCTTTTGGGTTTGCCCCTTTAAAGCGAGCTTTTATAATAGGTCATATACAGTGGCAAAAAAGCCAAGCATCCCAAATTGGCTTAGATACGGATATTATAGCCCTCTTATATCTGTTGATAAACTTTGAAATTTCGAATACACTATTCCACAGACAAGTGGATATGATGATATTGGGAGAGATAAAACTTGGAAAAAACGCTTTTATAAACTTCTACTATACATTCAGTCTGATTGATAGAGATTTATCCATTATTTTCTAAGAGAAACTGCTCACTAGAATATTTTAGTTTTCTTAAAACTTTCAGATCAAATTTGTTTCCCGGTTTTTTTAAATCTTTTGTATAAGGGGCCAGTTTCTTAAAGATTTTTTTGCATGTATATAGTAATGCGTCAGGTTCAGGTTGATGGAAAAAAAGCATTACCTCGTTTAAGCTTTGGGAAATTTAGTTCTTTAAAAAAACGAGTTTCATGAAACAACATTTCCCACCTGTTTTGGGGCCATAAGCTGCTTTATGAACAATTTCAATACTGTCGGTATAGTACAAATCTTCAAAGCCTTTGGCTGTCACATGATCTCGGTTTGGCTCCAATTATAAAAAGTGTCCAGTATGGTAAGAAATACCTAACTCGAATGTAAAATTAATAACTGGAGAAAATACATTATCGTAATTAACTCCTTTAATTGGACTGAGAACCGTGTGCGACATATTAAGAGATCTTTAAAAATATGTTATTTGCGTCATTTTTATTGGTGTAGACCCATCTGTAGTCGATGACTGATGATGGTATAAGGCTGCATAGAGCTGAATTCCTCATTAACTGCCCTTTTCCACAATCTGGCATCCGAAGAGATCATTGCATCCTTAAAAAAAAGGGGTGAATTTGTGTTTTGCTAATCAGGCCTTATTAACAAATTGAATCTCGTTTTAGGAATTTAATATTCCAGAATACTTTTACTGCTCTAAAAAAATGTAAGATTTCTAGTTTATATTCGATATCATTAACAAAAATCCTTCATTTCTTTTTTTTTATCCGGAATGCGCTTTTTGGTCAATAAAAGTGACAGATATTGGTTTCTCTCCCATCCTGCCATCTGGTACAGTGGTTAGTGAGCCATAGAGCCTGGTTCGAATCCTGAAGAAGGCATGGGTGTTTGTAAATGTTTAGTGCTGCAGGGGTGCACTCTAAACAGCCGTCGAGCCGCAAGTACTTTCGTGAGATTGGCAGAATAGGAATAGGTGGGAGTTCTCTGAACATGCACAGGATGTTCCCCCTCAAAATTGGGTGGAACCTAGTCAAATCGTACTGTTACCTGTATAGTGCTCAAAGCTACGGATAACGACACGCTTACAACACCTTTTTCCACGATGAATTTCGGGGACTTGACCCTTTTTACGGAAACCCGGTAAAAAATAAAAAAACATATTAAATAGCTATA